>CABEEJ010001073.1:173975-184396 GCA_901482245.1 Timema douglasi | reverse complement strand
CAGATAAATCTCTGCCGGGACCGAGGATTGAACCCCGGCCACCAGCATAGAAGTCTGACACCTTACCCCTAGACCGCCAGGTCACCCAACCATTTATACTTTCTTCACAAAGCTGACGATATTTGTTTCCTCTTTTTGAAGAGCTGGATTAAGTTAGAGACTAACATTTTCCTTTAAATTTTCAACCGTAGTATTTTCCGCTGTGGTGTCTTGGGGTCTATTAAATAGTTGGAGGAAATAGTTGAGGGAAGGTGGAAAATAGTCACTATTGCATGTATAAATATAAAGTAATCAAATATTACTTTGTTGGTAAATGTAGGGTGGGAGGGGAAACTTGTATTAAACTCATCATCAGAATCATCTGTTTCCAGCCTGTGGCCAGATCAGTTTAGTAAAATGCCTCTAGCTTCCTCTATTCTTCCACCATTCTTCCTCCTTTAATTTCTTCCATTCTTCTCCTCTCACTTGAACACTTTCTGCTATCTGCTTCTCCCATCCCTTTCTTGACCTCCCTTGTGTTATTTTTCCTACATAGGTTACCTCATTTCTAACAATTTATTTGGCTTTCTACTTTTTTCCATCCTCATTACAAGCCCATACCATCTAGGTTTTACTTCCTCTAATATCTCATGTACGCCTTGTATTCCCACTCTTTCCCGGATAACTTCATTACTAATCTTGTTTCTCCTCGTGACAACTAACATACTCCTCACAAACTTAATTCCTATGGCCTCCACTTTTCTAGTCTCTCTTACATTTAATGTCCATGTTTTTATCATGAAGCTATTATATATAACAGATCCACGGTTTCTGCTGCATATGATATAATGGGTACAAATATACCCTGTACAACACTTCCTTATACTTTAAGAGAGTATCCCTTTTCATAGCAGGTCTCTTACGTACCTATAGAACAACTCTCCCAGCTGTCCTCTTCTCATTAAATATTTAGCAAATACTAGATCCAAACCAATACGAATAATTACTATGGATTATCACTTTCCGGTAAAAAAGTTTAGATCATCGAATCGCAGGGAAAAGGTTATGTATTTGTTAAGGTTTTGATTATAATATCGAGGGGTAATATTATCTGGTCCACAGAAGACATGACGTCAGTAACACATTAAACCAACTAGCTCTGTAATCGATGCGTGAAGGTAGGAAGAAAATTGGAATCACAGTTACTGCTCTATTGTAACTAATTTAATAATAATTACCTGACTCAGTGGCGTAACTATCTAACGCGCTAGTTTCGTGTGAGATAGACTGCCGAGGACGGGGAGATCGTGGTTCAAATCTCAACCGGTTGAATAGGTTGTTTTTTTCCTAATTTTTTTTACTCCCTCTCCACGCAAATGCGAGTTCACTTCCCTCTAAATTAAGCATTCACGATTCCTAACCCATTAGTGTAATTAGTACTTAAGCGTATAAATCAAATGAGTAGTAAGACCCGGTGCTAAATAATAATAATTAATAACAATAATAATTCTAGTGTTAACGTCATAACAAAAAATTAAACTCGAACTATTTTTATTGTATTTGTTCCATTTTAATAAGTGAAATATTGTACAGAAAACAATACATGAACATTGTTTATTTTGTAAAGTTTTTCAGAAAAAAATTAGAGAATGGTTTTCATTTAAAGTTTTCACACTGAAAAAATGTCCGTCTCACATCACTAGAAGGAGTGCATTGGTTAGATCATGGGCCCAAAAAAGGGGTAACTTACATGACTGATGAAATTTAAGTGTAAACCGTCTCAGATCACGTGACCACTGTTGCGGGTTCTAGTAGTTGTTAGTTTCAAAAGCTAATCAATCAAACAAGAAGGATGTAACACTGCAAACACAACGAGTAAGAAATGTTATATTGTGAGGTTGGTAACAATGTTTTGACTAGTTTCCTGCGACACGCCACAAAGCGATACGTCACGAATAGTGTCCCAAGAGTATTCGCGACAGTGTGACCAAATCTAGGACAATATTTACACCCACAGCTCCACACATGCGTGGTAGAATGACGACGAAATGTTCTGGCAACTAATTGTTCGTTCGTTTGAAATGTGTCTGAATATATGATGGATCAGTTTTGAGACATTTAATGCCCCGCAAACCCTACCGGGAAGAACTTAACGTCGTTTCCTTGCTTACTTGGAGATTTTGAAGCTATTTTGGGAAGCGGGCTGTATTTAACTTGACGCACCTAAACAGTCTAAGCACTATTATACTTGGACGCTAATGTAAAAAATAGAAATAGAGGGAAGAAAATGAGTAGTTCACCCTGCAAGGCTTCTTGTTTATCTTATGATAGCACTTTACCTCTTCCTCTGACGAGTTTAAACACTCATTCGGCTATTTGCTTCTTGAAAACATTGATTTGCTTTTCAAAATACCTTTTTCTTGTTTCCTACTAGAGATATACATTTGTATCCACAAACTTTTTTAATCGACATCCTGGTAGCCGTTTTCATGACCAGGCCAATTAACCTAAATTGTAGAGGATTTATAAAAAATCAAATTTACCAAAAAAACTAATTCGAGATATGAATAATAATTTTCAAACACTGTAGAACTATTTTTAGAATGATTTAAGAATCTATGGTTTTTGTTTCACTGTTACATCTTTAAAACTGTCTGACACCTTAGCTCACTCGGTAGCGTGTCTGCCTACTGAGTTAAGGATGCCAGGTTTGATTCCCGGCATGGCCGAAAATATTATTGATAAACTAATGGGGTTACCCTTTCACAATGATAAATTAAAGGCTGGAGACTGGATGTTTTCCCGGTCCTAGTCTTAAGATAGATTAAAAGGCATATGAAGCTACGTCAGGTCTATATGATTAAAATAAAAAAAACTGACCCAGTCTATAGGCTGGAAACAGTAATAGTAGTAAAATCTTTAAAATTAGCTGATTAAAACGTAAATTCATCAACATGAGAAATTAAATCTCCCCCTTCCGTGAAATCACATGTAAGAAACGTCATTAATTTTACCTCAACCATGATCCCGATCGTTGAGGTATGTCACGTCCTTTAGTGTGAAGGTATATAGTGTTCCAACAAGGAAAAGGTTTATGGCCAGATGAGCTGTGAATATTGCTTGAAATGAGCGTCAAATGAAGCTGTACTAATGGGCCCAGTGAACTTAAATATAATGGGTCAGATGGGGTGGTAAAAGATTATTCTGTAGGAACAAATGCAAGAAAATGTCCCTTCCCGAATAAGCAAGGCTCCATTTTAAGAGTTCTAAAATTGCTGTACCGTGGTTAAATGGGGCAATATAGCCAATGAAGTGATATCAGTACTATACTTTTATTTTCTCATGTTTTTATGGACTTTCCTGACTTTGGTGGTGGTGGGTGGGGATGATAAACGTATTATTATTAATTTTACCCTTTAGTTATCATTACTTAAGTAGTGAAAATTAAGTTTAGCCTATTCTAAAGCCGGTTAGTACTAGATTTGTATTTTAAACAAAACACTCTGTTTGACTTTAACATTAATATAAATTCAATATTTGATTTGCACCCCGGAATCAATTAGATCTAACATTTTTCTCAATAGCTGTAACAATATCTGAAAAAAAAAGGTTTAGGCACAAGCCTACTTACAAGAGTTTATTCATTCTGTGTTATATAATTATAAAACACTTAATTTAAGTGTACATTGACTTCAAACAACACCCCTTTTCTTTGATTAATCATAGACCTAGGTAAGATTGTTTAAATAATACCATAAATTCTGATCTTGTACAAAATATATTTGTCTATTTGTGCATCACGTGTAAAAATAGGCAAATTCTTTAGCTAGAAAATAAATTAAGGGAAGGCATTAGAGGTATATTTTTCTGACTGGTTTTTAAAGATGGGGGTAAATTTCAACTTGCCACTTTTGTTCAAATTCGCCATTCTTAACCTAACGTCGGTGAAAGATAGGGGGAGGGGGGGTTGGATGGGAAAGCGAGTAAATGGTCAGTATTTTTCAGCAGTTTTTATAAAAAAAACTTTTTTTTTGTCTAAATAAATTAAATATTTCTCCAGTAGATAAGTTAAGTTTAATTTTCTCTGATAAAGAGATAATCATGAAAGATAACCAATAACTTTTGAGATTACTCTTTGTAGAAAATTAAAATTAAACCAATCTACTAAAGCATAATTTTATTTATTTTGCCCCAATTTTTAAAACTGTGGAAACACAGTAAATTGCTTCAGTGGCTAAACGGTCTAAGGCGTCACTATAATGTTAGATTAGCTTGCTGATGACGGGAAGGTCAGGGTTCGAATCACTGCCAGGCGTACTGAAAAGGTTTTTTTCTAATTATTTCCCCCCTCTACTTCCATGCAAATTCGTATATATTACCTCCAAAATGCTGTGAAATTATCGAACCAAAATTATTGATTAAAAGATTATTAGTATCGAAAGGAAAAGATCGAGATTAGTAAAGTGTCGATGTTTTTTTTCAGATCTCTATCTAAGCGTACTAGAGTTACACATAAGCTAAACTTAAAAAATTAATATTTAATTAGTGTTTTCCAAATATCTACTTAATCAGTCTCAAGATGACACCTGTATTCCCAATAGCTCCCCAATACCTTTGCCCCACCATTGTCGGCATCCTGTTTACGATACTCGGTCCAGTGAAGATTTCCCTCTCAGGAGGTTTACCGAGACACGTCGTCTTCAGAATCATTAGCCGGGGTCCTCTCCCAGGACTCTCACCTTGTCCTTTGAGATATATTTTCCACAAGATGGATTGGTCCTCCCTAAGGACGGGTTCAAATTCTTCTAAAAAAGTACACTTTGCCGCCGAACATCGAGATTTGTGTAAGTTGGGGCTTGTTCTCTGAACCATTATGGTTCTCTTACTTATACAGTAGCCCCATGGCTTCTTTGGTGCTGACTGACAGCTCACAGCTGACTTCTGACAGTTAACATTTAGGTATATACCTAAATTTTGACCTCAGAAGTGACAGCTGCTAAACACATGTTTTTGCAGATCATATTATTCCGTGTAGGGATACATAATTTGGTCTGGTAACTTTTCAAAACTGCCAGTCAGCACCAAAGAAGCCATGGGGCTACTGTACCTTGTTTGAGGTATCCTGTTAGTTATCTCATTCATCTTAGTGAATGTACAGTTCACTTTTCATGATAAGGACCTTCTAGAAATATATTTTTTGTGGCTAAATTTTACAACATTTTACTTTTGCTTCAATGGCCATAAGATCTAACGAGCTACTCTTGTGTTAGACTAGACTGCTGAAGATGGGAAGATCTTGGTTTTAATCCAGTCTGGTGCACTGAGGGGGATTTTACTAAATATTTTTTCTACTCTCCCTCAACGCAAATATGGATGTACTTCCTCAAAATTAAACCTCCCTAATCCCTAACACATTACAGTAATTAGTACATAAGCGTATAACCCAAGAAGTCAGTAAGACGTTGTGCTAAAAAAAACTATATAATTAATGCTTTATATAGGTAATAATAATAATATAGTCCTATATCAAAAATGACAGCTTCAGCTCACATAGTTTGATAGATTTGAGGTAGATTTGTTTATATCCACAATCATTTTTCATACTGTAGATCAATTTGCTTTTTTGTAAGTTACTCAAATTAACTAATCCAAGAATCCACCCAATTCTAGAACTCAATAAATAAGGGGTGATATAGTGGGAAGGACTTTAAGGCAACGGTTCTCAAACTGAGGTAGGCGGGCCCCTTTCAGGAGCGAGCAGCTCTCAAGGGATAGTAGGCCAAATGGCAAGGGAATTTTGGAAAGCCCTAAATGTTGGCTTTTACCGTTATCTGGTTGATTATTTTCACCCATCTTTTTCCCCTATTTGCTCTTGGCCGGAGACCAATTTCTGAGAATTTTCAACCCTCTACTTGACACCTTCTACGTTAACAGTAATATTGCTGATATTTAGAACAATTTGAGAATATTTCCTGAACAGTACATTTCTCTCTCAACGATATTACTCAAACTAGCAAAGCAGATGTAGAGAATATTGCGCTGATTTTGATATATTACCCAGTTCAAATCTATTTGTGTTTATGTATTATATATTGGCCTATTCATGACAATGTTACTCAAACATATAATGCGTGTTGAGGTGGTTTTCCAAACATAGTTACCTAGCTCATTTGTATTAAATAAGACAAAAGTTAGAGTTTTCTTCTTTGACAGCAAGTTTAGTGACAGATTTACAAACGAGTAGTGGCTGTGCAGGCTAGCTTCCATGGCTGACGTATTTCAATCTCGTAGAAAAAAATTAACATGCGCTTCATGATTCTGTTGTCAACGACATAAGAGATTGTCTGAATTTGACCGGAGAATATTTTCCTGAGAATTAAGGAGCGAGTTCTAGAGGCAAGACTCGTCAGTTGAAGACACCAGTCTACCAAATTTCTTTCCAACGAAATAAATTATTGAAGTGTCCTGTGATGAAACCTTCAAATCCAGTCTCAAGAAATCTTCTTTGGCATATCTTGCTTGGTCAGACTTTGGTTTGCAAAGGCTGAACGAGTTTTCTCATATGGCTGAACATGCCATAAAGTTTATGATACCTTTCTCAACTGCATATCTTTGTGAGTGTGGTTTTTCCTTTTATGGTATACCTAAAAATTAGGTACCGCAATAGGCTATATTTGGAGCAAGACCTCCGCTTGAAAAATTCAATTGGACAACCAGACATTAAAAAATTGTGGCAAGCCATGCAGCCACACCGCTCTCACGGAAAATCTTTGGGATTCATAATATATCAGCTCGAGAATTACAATTAAGTATGATGATTTAAAAATATTGTGATAGGTTTATTTTTTTCTTTATTTTTGAACGAATTTTTGTAGAAAATGTATAAAACTCTTCTATATACATTTTAGAGTAAAATTATGTTTTTTTAAATTTATCATTACGATTCCCAAAAGAGATAATGTTAAGGATATAACAGTAAGATTCTCTCTAAAAAGCTTGTCACATTTGAAATATTTTGATTACACATATAGTTTTCAAATAGAATAAATATATCAATTATATAACATGTGGTCATAATTTTTTTAAACCTCTAATTTTGATTATTTTTTTCTTGGGGGCACATTACACTTTTAGTCATAGCCAAGGGGTACAATCTAAAAAAAAAGTTTGAGAACCGCTTCTTTAAGGGAATGTAGAATTATAGTTCACCTAAAAAGAGAGTGAGAAACTACAAATAAATAATATGGCGACAAATTTAGATCAATTCCTGACTTTTTGGGTTAGAGTAATATTATAAACCCCTACACTTGAACCGTAAATAATTATATCACTTATTAATCCCACAGTGGTAGATACGTGGAAAAATGGCTTAACTCTCTTCTTGTCTGGATTTCCAATGACTGGGAGGTCGGTTTTTGTGTTAAAATCCTAGTCGAGTAATATGAGATTTCTTTTAACCTAAATAGTTTCCAACTTTTCCATAATTTATATTAGGGTAGATTTACTCCAGATTCTACATTAGTAAAGCTTTATCCATTAGTGCAAAAATGTGGATATTCCGAGCAGGTAATGCGTTGTCAAACACAAAATAAACTGATTAAAAATTGGTTTTAAGTAAAAAAAATCAATTTTAATGGTTAAGTATCTACCACAAATCTAGGAGAGCCTACTTTAATTCCGGGTGTTGTTGTGAATATATTTACTACTTGTATAAAACGGTTATCCTGCTATAAAATTATTTAATATTAAAGTGCTAAGGCTAGATTTATAAACCTAGTCAGCCTAGTAGTCTTAATGTCATGGATTAAGCTATTTGGTAAACTGTGTGCTGATATAATCAGCGTATTTAGAAAGTGCACTTTAAATAATTCAAATAACCTACTAACAAATTGAGAGTCAAAAAGTTTCTCTGAAATGTAAACAATTTTTTTAAATATCTATTTATAAACTATCAAATAAAATTTTAAAAAATTTAGTGAGATTAATCCTCCAATGTAGTCTATATTTATTTGTCTATGGTTGTTTATCATTAAAGTAACAATTAGTTTAGCTAATCACTGAGCTTTATTAGAGAGAGAAAAACAAACTCCCTATAGTGGCACAATCGACTCGTTAATTGAGCTGTCTCGTTCCGGTCTCGTTGCTAGCGAGATCTCAAGAGAGAATGGGGATCTCGGGAGAAAAAGAGTTCTATTTTTAAAATTCAATGAACTGTTCTAATTGTTGTTTGCTGCAGGGGATTAAACACCGGGAAAGCGTCTTTTATTTCTCTTTCCAGTAAAGGGTATTTCAAACCCAGAGTAGCTTGAAAGTAACAAATAAGTTTAATCTTTAGTAAAATGGTGAAAGTATGGTCTAACGCCGTATCAGGATTTTTCTACTAACTTAAACATAATATAAATGAATAGTTTACAGGATTAACTTGTTTTTACTTAAACACTTTATCGTTTGATATTGAATGGTGATAGTAATAATGGCGTGTCTGAGCTAGATTAGCCAGTATTAACGTACCTTTGCTCAGGAGGCACCCGAATATACTAATCGCATACCCTTTTCGTGGAGGCCTTATTCCATGTCCCGACGAGATGAGGGGATGATGGTGTAAATTATATGAAGATTTTAAACCTAACTTTAGTCGAACAAACCAAAACCTGGTAACCATGAGAATTAGTCCCATTCTGAGAGAAAAATCCCCTTCTACTAGAAGGAAATCTAATCCGAGACCCTTAGGTCAGCAACCAAGGGTTCTGACCACTATGCCAGGAAGCCGGTTGGCATAGAATTATTTATAATCCTTTTTTTCAAGACGTAGTAAGTGTTTATAAAGCCCCTTACAGCTATAAGAGATCCTGATATCGAATGTTTACACTAAGTTTGTGGGAATAGCGATAATTTTGTTGAAGTATTTCAAATTCCAACAAATTATTGTAAAGTGGGCAGATTTATTTTGGTTCTTAGCTATAGACCATTTTACCTATAATATATTTATTTTCCCTTATTTATATTGTTAATTTGATATTATTCTTTAACACTTTAAATGATTTGTTAATGTATTATGCTTACAACCCATCAGTTATAATATTCAAGGATATATCAACAGTTTATACTTGATATTACTCAATTTACTCCCACTCTCAAGGTTGTTAGTAATT
Organism: Timema douglasi; assembly: GCA_901482245.1. Taxonomy (NCBI): domain Eukaryota; kingdom Metazoa; phylum Arthropoda; class Insecta; order Phasmatodea; family Timematidae; genus Timema; species Timema douglasi. Next base: position 175,265 of record CABEEJ010001073.1, on the reverse strand, counting down.
ATATGTTGTCATTGTTAGTATAATGAAAGTATATCCTAATTATATAGTATTGCTATTTAACAAATTAGGCCCATTTAGTTCTTAATAGCCTTCGGAACGTTTTATCTTGGCTATTCTTGGCCTAATTAAGTAATTAGTTATCCTTACTAAATGGTTTATCCAAAATGTTTGGTTATAAGAAAATGTGGGTTCTATGTTAATTTTAAGTAGTCCAAGCGACGATCAAAATTGTAAGCTATATATTTTCTAAAATTCAATTAACTAACTTTATTTTTAATCTATTAACTTTTTAATCTAGTAATTTTTCATACCATTAAGTCATTTTTGAAATTATTCTTACATTCGCTGTTCTTACATTTTATTTTTTATTATTTTGTCTCTACTCGCAAGCTAAGTTCTATGTCAATTTGCACATGCCGTTTCACAAAGTAAAGGGGAGGTCTGGCGCGGAACAGCCAGCCAATCAGTGCTTAGCATTGGCCTTCCTTGTTTGTAAACTGTGGAGTGATGCGGGATGATTATATTACAACACATCTTTAGAGAATTCTAGTTGAACGCAGACACTTTTCTGGTTATACTGATACCTAACAAATGTGCTAAACTTCTAAGTTTGGTATACAAGCATTTTGATACGAAGAAGAGTTCACGGTAGAAATAGGGTCCACCATGGTGGCTTTAATGACAACTTACCTTAACATCTTGTTATTTAGTGTACATTATTTGTCTAGAGACTTATTCGCGAGGCGGTTACTTGCTTTATCGAACATAAGGAAGTTTGTAACTGCCATAGACTTAGTGTAGACTATATAAAGTCAAGGTCGCCGTCATTACGGTCACACAACAAGCAACTCTTATTACCTTTGCCATCGCTGGACTCCACAGGGACAACCGACTACAGTGGCCCCATGGCTTCTTTGGTGCTGACTGACAGCTCACAGTTGACAGTTGAAAGCTTTGAAAAGTTACCAGACCAAATTATGTATCCCTACGCCGAACCATATGATCTGCAAAAACATGTGTTTAGCAGCTGTCCCTTCTGACGGTCAACTTTTAGGTCAGAAGTCAGCTGTGAGCTGTCAGTCAGCACCAAAGAAGCCGTGGGGCTAATTTAGGTTCTCTACGAGCCAGAGGATAATCCTGGCACCATGGTCGGCCCCTGATGGGGAATGGATATGTAACCATCCGCGTCAAACCTAATCCCTACAGCCAAGTCAAACCTTTCGATCCACTTCCCGGAAATCGACTCGTGGAATATCATCATCTCATCATCATACCTTATACACACCTTCC
>CABEEJ010001073.1:147501-173486 GCA_901482245.1 Timema douglasi | reverse complement strand
CTCACAAGTAAAAAAAAAAAAAACTAAATCTCATCTGCACTACTGAAAATACTGGCTATTATGGACTAAATGACTACTGTCCAAACTTATGTAAAGAAGAGAGTCTGCTTTACAATATCTTGTTTTTAATTGTTGTTTCCATGAGCGTGTTTGGTCGAATTAGCATCGCTACTGCCGCGCACGATCGCCGCGGCGTTTCCTAGCAGCGCTGCCAGTGTAGATACATTAATTTAAATGGTCGTCTTTCCACGGGCGGCAGAAATACGTGCGACTCTTTCAAATAAGGGCCACGTGTTGTGGTGCAATTACAGTATTATTTATTATTATAAAATGTTATCCCAACAATACTTTGAGAGCTTAGATGTGGAAATGTTTATTAGTAAGATACAGATGCTACCAGCCGTTTGGGATTCAAAGTCATCCGAACACAGCAAGAAGCAAGAAAAAACAAGATCATGGGAATCATTTTGCAGAAAGTTTATTCCATAATCATGTATTACTTAAAGACCTTAAATTTACAAGTCTCGTTAATAACTACCAGCAATTTATGTAATGAATAAAAATCATCTTTATTTCTGTTAGAGGGAGGGAGAGAGGGGGGTTCAAATTGGCCAAAAATGTGATTTTATTACTGAAATCTTAGAAGGAAACATGGGTTTAATATTGACAGCACGACAGCACCGTTGCTAAATACGTTTGTGAAAAAGAACCCTAAAAGGTGTGAGACGAAGCCGTAAGGTACAAATTGGAAACCAACGTGGGGTTTGACATTGGATGGATAAAAAGATGAATGGACCAGCGCACATGCGCAAGAACACCACGCATCACAACTCAGTGGATTGGGCTGGAACACCCAATCTGGAACTCATCACTTGTCAACAGATAGTGACAATTAACAGTACCGTTGCCCAATTTCTATAAATTTTAGGTTTAATACAGATATTAATGTGTATTTTTTCACGAAAGAACATTTTTATAAAGCTCTTTTGAACATTAATTGACAACATTTTAAATGTATTTATAGATTTTATTATTTAATTTAAAGCACTTGTGAACATTAAATGACTAACTTTAAATCTGGCTTCAGATTTTTTTATAACATTTTAAGTTCAAGAGTTGGTCAGATGCTTGCGTGATGCATTGTTGCGATTGCTATTATTGTTTGGTAATTATTTTTGAGGGGAAAGTGTGATAGTTGGCTAGGCTTATTATTTTATTGTTTTCAACTTTGATAGGGCCTCGTTTTAATCATGACGTCTAAGAATATTGTGATCAAGGTTCTACATTAAAGTGTGGAAACAATGGAGATTATTTGTGTTCCGCTCATAATGGACATGTTACAACAAATTGTCAAATAATATTAACATGAATACTCAGTTTTCTGATATGGAGTTTTCTTATATGGTTGATAAGTTTTCAACTCAATTCTATGATGTGAAATCAGAGTTGTTCCAGATTGATGAGAAAATATCTGCTAGTATGAGTAGGCCTACTTTTTAGAACGAGATTACAAAGTGGGAGGTTAATATAGACACAAATAATTGTGTAAAGGGCCATGGTGATGCTTATGGTGATGATGCTATTGTACACCAAGATTGTGACAGTGAAGTTATTGTGCCTCAACGTTGTGGTGGTTATATTGAATGGGAATTTAACGTTGTTGTCACTGTCTCCAGTGATGCGAACTATGGGGAGAATTTTGCGCCCCAAGGTTGTAACATTGACGGTGATGTTAGTGTTGGTAGAGGGGCCATTTTCCCCCAAGATTATGGCAGTGGTGGTGGCCTTGGTGTCACAATCTACTACAATGTGGAAAGCGAGGTTGTCTTCACAACAAAGTTGATTGTATGAGCTGGTGGCCAAAGGGTTTATGCCAATCCTGTTGTTGACAGTCAGATTGCTGCCGGGGGCAATTACCTAGTAGCCCGTGGTGTTCGGATTGTTATGAAAGAGATTTGGAGATTAGGGGGCAGTGTGTATGCTACTATTGTTAGCAAGCCTACCTATTAAAAGGGAGTAGACCCCTAAGAGGTCACGTGTCACTGGAAATAATTCAAATTGTTCATAGCAAGATGTGGTGTAAGGGGTACACCAACTCAATAAGCAGAGGTAGTTCACCAGAAAATCTAAATCTAAGTATGCTCATAGCAAAAACATTTTTTATGAGGTTTTGTTTGTGCTGTAATTTAATTAGGTTACCCGAATAGTTTGACAGCACTCAAGGAGAGAAGATCCAGATGGAGGCTATGTCACCTTAGTGGCAGAACGATGCTCAAGAGGGAAGGATCTATGGAGCCACAATAGTCCTTTTTCTGTCCGCATAAGGAATTTGATTGGGTACACAATCTCTCCTATGTCATATATGTCTCCTCATAGCTTAAAGTAGGGCTAAGATCTTAACAAAAGAATTGTCAAATTAATAATCATGTTGAAAATATAGCGGATAATGAGAATATAATAAAGAAATTAAGATGGATTAGTAAAGTTTCCAGGTGAAGGACTATAGCTTGTCACAAAGATTATTATTTGATTACTCACGGCTAATAGTCCATGTATTTAGGGCTGATTTTAAAACTAGGGGTAAATAAGCAATGTGTTTTTCTAAAATTCCTCTAATTTCTAAATAGACGTTTCATAGTCTAGTAACGACAATTTTTCAAATGACTTGTGGCATTTAATCCATTTGAAGGGGCTAGTTTTTGTAGTTTTAAGAATGTTATTTTATGAGGGGTATGTTTTCAGTATTCTGGAAAGCCTTGCTAGTGACAGGTAGGTTAATTAAAGGTGAATTTTAGTTGTAGTTGAAGCGGAGGATTTTGGCTCTACAGTGGCGTGTCAGAATATCAGGTCTTGGAGCTTTCAACGTTTAGCAAAAGGGTAATCTTGTCGTAGAGCTTTAAATTATCTTGTGAGCTTTAGAGGGCAGGAATAGTCTCCTAGCCAATCCGATTTATGGTAAGAGTTTTGGTGTGCGAGAATTTTTGGAAGAAGTTCTGGACCAGGAGGACAGCAGCGGATCTAGGCCACCTGCTGGTCTCAGATATTTGGACAAGGTTTGGCCGCTAAGAAGATAACTTCTTGTGTATTTAGGAGCCATGAGTGAAGGTATCGTTGGTTAATGTATGCCTGGAAGTTTTTGAAGATATCTTTCGGTTTTATTTGTATTGGAAGTTAACCCTTATTGAGTTTTTGTTGCGCTCTATGAGAATTATGTTGAGGCAATATTACTCCACAAGTGTTAACCCCTTAGTTAATGTTAATTTGGTTTGAGTAGTGATTTTAAATTAATAATTCTAAATAATTATATTTCCAAGATAAAATTTGCATATTAAACATTAAAGCTTTTTTTGAGGTTGTGTACTATACGCTTTTTTGTGGAGGAAATTTGGGGTCTGTGGGCTGAGGACATGTTTGGCCTTGAGCATTTCCACTTTGTTTTATTTGGGGTGGTGTATTCTCCCAAATAAATCTACGGTAAGGTGATTTTAGATCCCTATTTTTTACCTTTTCTCTGTTGTTGAACGTAAGTGTATGGATATTACCCTTTCTACTTGGAACTGTGTATCTGTATTTTTTTTTTTAGCTAGTTAGTATTATTCATTTGGTTTTATTAATAATTTTTATTAATTTAATTTAACTTCAGTAGATTTATGAGAGATGCGAAAATAAATAAATAAATTCTACAATTTATTAGAGCATTTTATAAAATACAAACTCATCGTTTCTATTATAAATTGAGAGTATTTTACTAATTTATTGCTGTAGTTCTATAGGTACTGATCACATCCATAAGAGTGAAGAGTAAAGATCAAACTACTTGACGTATGAATAAATTAAAGTAAATACAATACATTTCTGGATGAGAGACGAGGCTCTTTCTATGAAAAATGGACTTCAAATAAGGGTTGAATAATAAATAATATTAGCACCGCGTCTTACTACCCGTTCGGTTTATACGCTTAATAAGGGTTAAACAATACATTTTAAAATTTTCAATACGAATACACATTTATTTGAAAAAGACCATGAAATAAAAGTGTAACTGATTATTAATGCGAAGTAAATTTTACTAATAATAAAGTTTTAGTTTGTTGTTGATATGTTCTTAAAAGCTTTATTATAATTTTGAAAGTATTAGTAGTTTTGGTGTACTTATTTTATTTTTGTTTTTGTTGTTTTATTATTTTTTTCTTTGGAATTAGAACGTGCTATATGTTTGTATAATGGTTTCAGAAGGGAATACAAATAAATAGTTAAGCATTTTATTTAGTTGTTTACTCTTTAGATGTTATGGGTAATCTTATATAAATGATCATTTGTCAACTCATTGTTATGTTATGTTTTAGTTAAATAATAAAAGAGAGTTATGTTCGATTATTTTATGATGAGTTTATTTCAATCTCTCGACCGAGTGAGCTAGCTGTTGTCTAGGCCAGTGAAGATTGAGGTCGACAATGGACCTTCGACTAAAAATTCATTGATCGACAAACATCCGCATTTGTAGTAACGCGGAATAAACGTCAAGCCCATCGAATCCCACTTTCCCTCCACCCAAATGAGGGTTTATTTCCTCTGAATTGAACATCATCATATCGACCTCACTAAAGCAAATAAATTCGGATATCCCAAATAAGTAGTAAGACATGAGGATGAGGTCCGCGGTGGGATTAATAGACAATTAAATACGCCAAATATTGAATGTATAAAAATGGTAGCACTGTGTGTGTGTGTTTTATATATGTATATATATATATATATATATATATATAGTTGATACTGCGTCTTACTATTTGTTCAGGATAAACGCATATTATGGATTAATTATACTAATGAGCTAGAGACGAGAAAGGTTTAATTTAGAGGAAGTGTATCAGAATTTTCGTGGAAAGTATAAACAACCATTTTGAAAGAAAAAAAACATTCTCAGTACACCCCACTGGGATAGTAACTCAGATCTACCTGTCATTGATAAATAAACACGAGAGGGGTGCCTTAGACTAGGGTTGTGTAAGCTTACTTACAGAAGGGCTAAATAAAAAAAAGTGGACCAAAGACTTTTATGCATTAATTATTCTTCAAAATAAACTTAAACAAAATCATTAAAAACACATATAATATATTTTCATGACTATGTTTAAGTACAGTGAGAATGTAAAACAACCGTAAATACCTTAGTGTCTTAGTATGTTTGTAAGTTCGTTCGGAAGACTTATATGATGGGGTGTGAGATGAGTGAAACTGTGAATGAGCTTCCAGTATTTTTTCTTCATCTTTATAAACTGTGAGGAGGGGATTCTCAAGAGAAAAGACAGACGTTCATCACTAAGTTGGATTCTAAGATCACGTTTCCTAAGTTATCATGGTGATAAACACTTGCATGAATATGAGGATGCAAGCCTTGTCATATATATTTTGGACATTATTTTACCAAGTTTGGAAATGCTGAGGCTCAGTGTGGCATCATAGTGGAACACAATGCGACATATTTAAACTATTTATCCTGCGGGTTATATTGAACACATCTGCAGGCCGTTTAATAAATAGCCCTTCCTAAAGCCATACAGCCACCTAAACAAGCTATTACACTTTTTTTTTAGCACCACGTCTTTCTACCCGTTCGGGTTATACGTATATATATTAATTACGCTAGTGGTTTTAGGGATAGGAAGGATATATTCAGAATAAGTGTACCCGCATTTGTGTAGAGGGAAAGTGAAAAACCATTTTGGAAAAACCACCATCAGTATACCTGACTGAGAGTCGAATATTTATTTCCCCGTCAAAGGCAGTCTAGTCTACTGTAATATTAGTGCGTTAGACCACGTGGACACTGAATCGGGTGTATTACCATTTAAAAATGGGTTTATCTACACACCATTTTCTACACAATGTAAAGAGCCTCTTCGGTGGTCTTATGGTCTAAGGAATTGGTTGACAAACTTTTAGGGCTCCACTCGACTTATGAACCTATTGAAGGTCACGCGATCATCCATTAGCTCGTTAACCTTATTTGGCTTATTTTAGTTTTATTGTCCATACATCATGTGTATTCCTTAAATTCAACCTTGTTTGTCCCAGCCCTTCTATAAAAATAAATTAGAACAAATTATACTCATATTAAAATATTTCATCTTCTTATAACATTATTGATTATGAACACTAAAGGTTATTTTGGTCTCACTTGGATTTTATTGGAAAGTACTTAATTTATTTATGAGCTTAGAAGATTCAAATATATACTATTAGTGACGATGTAGCTTTCTTATGCGATCGACTGAAAATTGCCACAAAATCAACGGTAGATTGCGATCGACCAGTTGCCGATCCTTGGGAGGTGAAACTCTTGCATTAGGCTAGATATTCAATTACGATAATGTTGGGGTTCTAATCCAGATCGGGTGTATTGAGGGTGTTTTTATACTAGATTGATTGGTTCCCACTTTACCTGTATTCTAATGCATGTAAATTTCTGTTCAAGTTAACCTTATTCGTTCCTAGCCCATTGGTATATTATGTGTTGATAGCATGACATAATAATAAGACGTAGTTCGCGAAAAAAAGTTTGAAATATTTAAAATTACTCAAACTAAAGTATTTGTGTTATGTTTACCTATTTAAAGAAATTATAAGAATTTAGATCTTTAAGAACATGTTTGTTATGATTTATTAAAATCTTCTGAGATAATTTATTTATACTTTTTTGTCAAGCATAATTATATTATAATAAGATGATTCAGTAAGTTATTTTCAATATAATTAAAGCTAAAATGAAGCCTATTTATTGTAACGAGTCATTATAAACGCACAGCTATATTATCTTTGTTAATTTTCCCAAACATAGCCAATACTTCAAAACTTAGTAGAAATATCTATTTAAATAAAAAAAATGAAATCCTTACACGTGAATCGAACCCGGGACCTTATGGTTTCTAAAAGTTTTAGCTTAACTGAAACGCAATGTTAACATAGTATTACTTTAAAGTATAAAATATCTTATTTTTATGGAATATTCGGTAAAGAATACTATTTACATTTAATCTCTTAATCAATTAATCCTATGCTCTTATATTAAAGTAAATAAGTGGCCATATAAAAGTAGTAAAAAGTGAAACCTTAAGAACTTCCTCTAAAAAAAATTAGTGTAAATACAATCATTAAATTAAAATTGAAATAAAGAATTGAACAAAACAAAAATTACAAGCTTGTTCATCAACGTCAAATGACCAAATAGTAGAATGTCTAGACGCGTTCTTGCTTTAAAACCGTGTGTTTGTGTGGCTGTGAGGCAGCCCTCACCTCCATTGACAATAAGTGTGTGTGTGTGTGTGTGTGTGTGTGTGTGTGTGTGTGAAACAGCTGACGAGGCGAAAGGGGTAGAAGAGTTGAAGATGAATAATTGACTTGGGTTGTAACCTAGTCCAACACTTTCAACTGCCCCCAGGCACTTCTAAAAAGGGGGTGAGTTCCCAGCCTCATCGTTTGGGGAAAATATAAAGTTATAACTTGTTTGCAAGGAGACGTATTCATTAAAAGATTTTCTTAAGACTTTTAATAGGGCCTGACTGCTTGAAAAAAATTAAAATAACTGAAATTTTAGATTTGAATATTAGGAGCCCAACTTACGATTGATTAACCGGAAACCAGATCCGGTGGTTCACTAGTTTAAAGCGTCACGCTCGCAATAGAGTGGACTGCCTATGATGGAAATATTGTGGTTTGAATCCTGGTCGAATGTTCTTTGCTAAATGATTTCTCACTCCTATATGAAAAAGTGGATATTTCCTTTAAATTCAACCTTCCTCTTAAATGATATATTAGTGAATTTAGTGAATATGTGTACAGTCTGAACGGGTATGGGTAGTAAGACGCACCCCTTAAAAAGAAATCCAATGATATTAACTAAGAAATTAGATCAAAAATTACTCTCATAGTGAGGTTTTATATTTTATTTATTTGACAAAATGTGAAATTGGGATCAATTTAGTAGTTTATTCATTTTAAAATGTTTATTTTTAAATTTGGTTATGTATTTTAAAAATATTATAAAATACGGTTTGACTTTTACAATTATCCGTGGAGTGGGATGATCTCTCAAGGTGAGAATGTAGGGGTGCGATAAAAGGTTAGTGTTTTTGTAGCTTTTATAGCAAAACATTTGTTTGTCCAAAACAAATTAAATATTGCTTCAGTAGAAGCATAGAGTGTACTTTTCTTTACATGGTGATATCAACAGTTGTTGAATATCTGTCCATGAACAAGGCGGCATTAGGTGATCAACTTTTTAAATGAAGAGAAAAAGTTGTCATTAAATTCCAGGACATCCTTGATATGTCTATTTGTATCGCCATGTGAAGAAAATTAATATCTATATTTCTACCGGGGAAATATTTTATTATTTAGGCCAAAAAATGTTTTGCTATAAAAACTACAAAACCACTGCCCTTAACTCACGTTACCTACAACCCCATATGAAGTCTTAGTATCCATTCATCTAATGTCATCGACATTAGTAAACCATTTTATATTATAATTTTGATTTATATAAAATTTTTACAAAATATATATTTTTAAATCATTGTTTTCGCATGGCCCTTACAGGGGCAAGACTTGTTTATATTTGTGCACCACATCTGGTATATTCGTATATTCAAAAGAATGAGCAATACGAGAAAGGTAGAATTTAAAGGAATTATAACAACTCTTGTTTGAACCGAGATGGGTAACTATTTACAAAAAATAACGCCTTAATTACATCCACCAAGGATTCGAGCAATGATCTTCTCGTCACCAGTTAATCAAACCACGCGATAGTAAACCGTTGTCCAAGTGATACTGAAACCTTTGTCCAATTGACCACCAGTGTCAGTTTATCCATTGCTCTTTCCTCTTAGCTTTCTCTTTGTCGCTATATTGGAAACTAGATGTCATTAAAATTCCAGGTGATTCGGGAAGTTAGAATTTGCACATGGCGGAAATAGGTCAATAACGTATAACAACGGGGAACGAGGAAACCTTGAATTTGACTCCCCATGGACTCCATTTGAACCCTTTCAATAGGGGCTATTGAACACTTCGGTGGGCTTGCACTTTCTTCCCCCCTTTTACCATTCACAACAAACTTGGAATTATTGCTGGTTTCAAGAACTAACGACTTTTTCAAAGAATAACACGGCTTCTATATAATGGTATTTATTTTAAATTTCACTTAGAAGTGTTTAGACGAGGACATTTCAAACTTTCTCTCTAACAAAAATAAACTTTAGACATTTAATTTTGTTATATTTTAGGTTTTTTTAATACAACTGGATAACTTGTTAAAAACAACGATAACCAAAGTGAATATAATTTTGATAATGATATAGTAAATGACATCTTAGAAGTTTATTATTCTATTTAAACTACGCAAATAATAGTTTTGAAAGTGCTTTGGTCAATTTTATTTAATTTGAAATTCGGATTATACATTTTCAAATTTTATAAACTGAATTTAACTTTTATTGTGTTCAATTAAGTAGGTCCCAAAGTATTTAATTAAGATATAAATTTGAATAGTTATTAGAACCGGGTCTTATTACCCGTTCGGGTTATACGCTAATGTGTAATGGTAGGGTGATTGTGAGATGAAATGGAGGACCTACAGTTTAACGTGGAATCCAAACCACGGTGGAGCTCTGGCATTCCACACATTCACAAGTTGTGGTTAATATACTTCTTGTCAGAGGTGAAGGAAGGGTTTGGCAATCAGTTAATTTGTGCCGGGAACGAGGATTGAACCCTGGACCCCTAGTAGAGAAGTTCGACACCTTACCCCTAGACCACCAGGTCACTTAGAAAATCTAACTAATGCTAATATAAAAATACGTCTTATTTTTACATAGGCCTTGAAGTAGGCCGAGTTAATAGCCAACAAACATAATTAGAGGTACGAAATTTTTAAAGTTTTAGTTTTAGCTATGCTTGATTTTATATGTCCCCAATGGTCAGAATTAGTAACACTAGATGAGACAAAAATATTTTACGAACGTCTTGATGTGTTCTTTGTTTTATTAAATTGTTTTTTGTTTTATGAGACTTTTGTAAACATTTTATATAAATAATTGTTCTTGATGAAAATTAAATTTTCTTCTTAAGTGAATTAACATCTCAATTGACAAGAACCTCGAATTAAAATATCCTAGGTTTTAAATATTTATAGGAACATAATTAAGTAAGGTTTATACTGATACTTATATAAAGAATTGCATATTTACAATATTTTTCTTTAATGTTTCAGTGTTTAAGGAGTTTTTATTCACCAGTTGTAGAACTATAGTTACCAAATGGAAATGAAAAAAAGTTTTCAGTTTAAAAACTTATTTATAAAATGCCTGAAACTAAGCAATTTAGCAGCCGTTACTGTAAAGGGATTTTCTAAATATTTTTATCAAGGCGTAGCCATACCGGTATCCAGACATAAACTAAAGACTGTGTTACACCCTTCCATTTTCCCCTCCTTCCCCTCCTAAATAATAAACCTCAGCGCAGTTCCTTTAGGATTACTATAGTCTTACTCGATGCACTCTTTCCGATGTGTTTCAATAAAATGAGCTCAACTGCTCAAATTTCTATTACAACCCACATACAAATTAAAATCTTCTAAGCGATCAGACTGAGATATATATTTAAACAAAAATGTATTTGATATTTATATTGATATAAAAATAATTATTGTAACTGTTTTCTTGTTTGGATATTCCATTTGATGCTAGATGTCTCCGACGCCTTAGCTCAGCTGGTATCATGTCTGACTACTAAACTAAGGCTTCTGGGTTCGATTCCTGACATGGCCGAAAATTTATCACTGATGATAAAATGGTTCTACCAGACGCATTCACATTGATAAATTGACGGCGGGGAAATGTATGTTGTGCCTGTCATAATCTTAAGTTAGATTGTAAGGCGTATGAAGCTACGACAAGCCTAGCAAGCCAGTAGTGGAAAAATGTATGAATTAATTTTTTTTTAAACTGAGTAATGACACGGGCTTGAAACAGTAGTGGATGTAAAAAAAAAGTATAGGGCGATTTGTATGTATTTTGTTGGTAGGATTGGCATCGTCTACCCCTTTCCCCTCTCTTATTGTGTCAGTATGATCAGTCTTCACTTGATGTTTAGACGTTTCGAGTTATTAGCGTAACGTTCATGATCGCTACGAGTGGTGGTGGAGCCGGCTGATTTAACTAGTGTGTTGGTGTCTATGTGTGGTCATATGTTATATTCAATGCGAGATAATCGTGTGTTGTGTGCCATGTATAGTCTATAAATATCATATCTATTCTTTAGTGCATTCTCGCCTAGAATTATATTTGTTCAAGTCCATCTAGAGGGAAACGTGGTAGCCGCTGAACCAGTCCACCTCATTAAGTTCTCTTGTGGATTTATCGCTAGCTGTGTTTCTGTTCCTGGACCACTTCTTTTCCAAACCCTATTCCGCCTATTTCTGTTTTAACACGAACAGGAGCTACGAGGTAAGAGAAGACGAGCGTCAAGGTGAGCTTAATTATCCAAATTATTAATTATTATGTACACGGTTTCCCATTTCTCTTGCTTATTTAAAAGGTGGTCCTCCAATTGTATTGTATTATTATAACCGCAACCACACCCCCGTAAAGTTGGTCAAACCAGAACGGATTGATATCACGTTTTCTTTGTTAGTTAGTAAACAGTTTTGTGCATTTTGACAATTCTGAGCTGTAAAGGGTTTGAGAACGTGCTTTTCTGTGACAACGCGTGTTTTTTACTTATTGCCAGTGGGGAAGTGCCCTTCGTGATATGAATTAGTTTGAAATCACTGGTGATAGCTGCATTTTTGTATGTTTTTGATACCACCTCTTTCACTATTGTTTCGCTTACAATATGTCCCATTCTTCACATTGTTAATAGTTGCGTTGTTTTGTCATTAATCTAAATCGGTCTTTTGTTACTACCACTCACCGCCGCATTTGTTTGTTTACCAGTTATACAGTTCTTCCCATTCATTAAGTGCGCCGTTTTGCCATTGATTTTGATCGTTTCAATTTCACTGATGACCTGGTGGTCTAGGAGTAAGGTGTCAGACTTATGTGCTGGCGGCCGGGGTTCAATCCTCGGTCCCGACACAGATTTATCTGATTACCAAACCCTTCCTCCACCTCTGACAAGACATCTTGTGAATGTGGGGAATGCCAGACCTCTACCGTGGTTCGGATTCCGTGTTAAACTGTAGTTCCTCCATTTCGTCTCACAATCATCCTACCATTACACATAAGCGTAAGTGTGTATAACCCGAACGGGTAGTAAGACGCGGTGCTAATAATAATAATAGTAATAATAAATTTCACTTATTGGTCAGGTGATCGGCGATTTTGATCGCTTGTAATTGATTTTGTTGGAATCTAAGATTTTTTTTATCATGGATCAAGCTAATTGGCATCTTGTTGAATGAAGAACTAATGATATCTGTGCAATCAGTGATTGATGGCTTATAAAGTATCTTAACATATTATCCTGTTAAGATAAATTATAAAAGTGTAATAAATGCACGACAATTACTTGGTTTTCTTAGTCAATCTTCATGATACGTTTGATCATTCAGTAGCCTGTCTGTCTGCTGATTTAAGGGTCTCAAGTTCTACTCCCAGAGTGGGCGAAAAATTAATTATTAGAAAAACGTAGGTGTCTCCTTTCGTAATGATAAGTTAGAGACCAGAGGGATGGATGTTGTATCTAGTCTAGATTTAAGTTAGTTTATAAGTCGTCTAACGATAGTCAATCACTTAAGAACGTGTTCTTTAAACACCTCAAATAATATATTTATTTTTTAGTAACCAAACGTTAAATAAAGGATATCATATTTGAAATTTAGATTCGCCAACATGGGAAATAAACTTTTCCCGTGGATCTTAATCGATAGTCGAATTAAAGTAATGTCTTGTTCGATTCAACAGGCAACGCCCCCATGGTTCCCCCCCTCCTCCCTCCTTATCCAAGACGAGTTCCGTGTCAGCTGTGCCACCACCGCCACGCAGGAGTGAGACGTACACAAGCTCCCTGTTCGTGTCCAACCCCCTGTGATTGATTGACTTTGAATGATTAAAAAACTTTTTCCCCCCTCTCCTTCTTTCAAAAGATCCACCAAGCGAGCGCAAAGAGGGATAGATTGGATGAAAATAGGGGGTGTAGAAGTGGGAGAAAACGGGAGTGTAAAGGGTTTTTTTTAAGGCAGGTTTCCCGCAAGCACGTTCTGCACAGAATATTTTTTTTTTTGCCTGTTTGAAAATTGTTCTAGTACGGGGTAAAGTTTTTTTTTGGAAGTTTTCCAAGAAGGGAAAAGACTGGTCGCTTCTGATAGACTCATCAAAACTTTGGAAAAGATGGGAAGATTTATGGAAAGTGGGGGCAAAAGAGAGACAAGGGATTATGAAGAGATTATAAACTATATATTTACTACTAACCCATTAGCTAATTAAATGCACCACCATTTGTCTATAAATTAGGTAAAATAGCAGTAATAGAAAATAACCTTAGTGAGCCTTGTCAGAATTGAACCATTGCCTGCCAACTCAGAATACGACTAAATGTTCTAACATTCCTCCGGAGTAAAGCTTTGTGTGAATTTCACTCGTGTGATTTTAGTTAATAGGTTAATAGTTGATTTGATCTATATTAGTATACACATTCTATAGAGTACAACTCTTTACTAGTTTGTATTTCAAAATTATATCATTAAATATTTTATATTAATACCACAATTTAATTACGAATGAACATGTCTTGACAAGTAGAAAATCTACTATAATCTGATTTTTGTTAGAAGAATATTTTAGAAGATTCAAATATATTTCTTGGCGGCCAACATTTATAGAATTTTCTATATTATGTATGTTTTTATAGGAATTGATAATATCTATTAAAAGTGACAGTTGCATGACCTGATGTATGAATATATTACAAACCTTTGAGCAACTTTAGTTTAGTATGTGGAAAAAAATTGTTTTCACAAATGGGATATGGATTTAATTTCACGTATTCGTGCGTCAAGTCGTGTGCTTTTTAGTTGTAACTTATAATATTTCATCATTACCACTTATAAAATGACACTAATAATAAATAAAAATACTATAAATCGTTGACTTCAATTAAAAATGTTTATATTCTATAAAATACTTTTCTTGCAAAAAAATTAAATGTTATAACTTTTTTTTTTTTAGTTATTAAAGAGATTTTATAAATGTTATGGTAATTAAATAACATTTAAAATTAATTTGATTTCCCCACTCCCACCTTTAAAATAATAATTATATACTTTTAAAACGTTAATTTTTACAAATATTCATTTAATAAACCAATATTAAAAAAAAAAATGCATGGGAAAAGGAACACAAATGTGTTTGAAGCTTATTCCCCTTAAGAACGAAATAAAGTCTCTCTTGCAATTCAACTCAAGACAGAAGTGGTTACTGCAACGAAGGAGTCAAAAAGAGAAAACACGAGTTTGATAAAAGGAAATATAAAATAGAATGAAGAAAAGCGAGATAAAAACTTCTATTGTATTAATATCACTAGAGATAATGAAATGACACTCAAATCTGAGGGAAATAAGAGTAAAAGAAATAAAGAAAAGGGGGTGTCACTAAGATGAAATTGTTTTTTTGGATTCGGTATATTCCTATCTGTGACGCGATGCAGTTTACACTTGTAGCATAGCCTACTATATTCTAAAAAGCTTATATAAAACGTGTTGTGAAAAATATTATTTATATTGTATAAAATAATATTCAACTTATATTTGATTTGCAATTGAAGTTAAATTTTCACCAAGTCTAATTTTGGTATTTCTTACAGATTTAAAGCAAATTATTATAATGGTGGCTTATGGGTAGTTCCCAGGGCAATCAAAGCCTTACATAACTATACAAATACTAGTAACTGCTTCGGTGGCTGTATGGTCTAACGCACTACTCTCGTATTGGTTATAGTGCCGAGGAGGAGACTAAGGTTCAGATCTCGTTCGAGTTTATCAAGTTTTTTAAATCGCAAATGGGTTTTTAATCTCTCATACACAAATACGGGTACACTTCCTCTAAATATAGCCTTCCTAGTCTCAAAAATCATCAGTTTAGCCAAGTTAGTACATAAGCGAATAACCCACGGTGCTTTAAAAAAATACCAATTATGTTTCTACGACTACTTTTGACAAAAGTGTGGAGTTTTTTTTATTAAAAGTGTTTCTTCCCGTTCTATCTCTGTATACTAAATGGTTTAATTTACTGATAATTAGCAACACTTGATGCTAGACTCACATTGCCCTTGTTGGTTTGGGTTTAAATCCCAACCGGGTTCACGAAGGGTGGTATATATAATGTGAAGCTTACTAAGATTCTTTTCATTTTCTCACCAGACGAGGGTTGATGAATGCTCTTAATCTTACATTATTACTTTATCTTGAGGCATCGTAGAGAGAAGGTATTATGATCCCCCCCCCCCAATAATCTAATTTGAGACTTTTATAAATGCCAGCTTTTTGTATTCTTCTTAAACCTAAAAAGTTGTTTTTTCAATACTTGTATGACCCGCCTCGGTGGCGTAGTTGGCTAACGCGCTAGTCGTGTTGAGCTCGACTGCTGAGGATGGGGAGATCGAGGTTCGAATCTCGGTTGAGAGAACTGGGTGGGGGGGTTTGTTCCTAAGTGGTTTTCCACTCTCCCTCCACACAAATGCGGTTCACTTTCTCTAATTCAACCTTCCCAATTCCTAATCCATTAGCGTAATTAGTACTTAAAGCGCATAACTCGAACGGGTAGTAAGACGTGGTGCTAAATAATAATAATAATAATAAATACCTGTATGTATGTCTGTATCTTAGCCTAGAATCGAAATCATTCTACCTATCGGGCCAAAACTTGGTATGTAGGTTTTTTATATGGTTCACCAAAGAGATTTTTGAAATTATATATCTGAACCGAAAATAAAGGGTAATTTACTCAAAGGTGAAAAGATAAAAAAAATCAATTTTATAGATTTCGGGACTGACTATTATTAAAATTCGTAACTAATCAGCATCTCCTATTTTGATCGTATCTTCGCAATACTCTGATATATGAAATAAATTATCATAAAAATGTTATAGGATTAATAAATAATATTTAAATACATTTTATTAAACCAATACTTTCCGAACATTAAGCAAATATATTTCTTAATTGAGATATTTTAAATGGGTAATTAGTTATTAAGCTCTTTGCTGGACAGTGATTTTCATATTTTCTCAATCAAGGCTTATATTATTTCGTTTCACGTATATTACGGGGTTCAAATAAATTTCTACATTTTTAGGTACGCGTCGAGATGTTAATTAATTCAAATAAAAATAAATATATTGTTAAAAAATTCATTATTACATTTTATTCTACATTTTTTTTAATTAATAAAAATATGTACAATACACAATATGAAGCTACGGCAAGGCTAGCCAGTCGGTATTGGAAAATAGGGCCTATATAACTTGAATAAAAAACTGACCCAAGCCATAGGCTGAAAACATTAATGGTTGTAAATGTATACATAAATATTTAAAACACTAAGTGGTTTTGTGAAAGTGTGTGTGCGTGCATGCATATTTCACTGTGCATTTTTGGAGGATTAATCCTAAACTTATTTTTTTTTTAAAGTAAAATTTGAAAGATTCTACCAAAAAAAAATACAGTTTGTATATAAGAAATGAAATTAATTGGTTATTAAGTTTTTGATCTTGGTCGTCTTAGAGTACAGTTTTCATTGCAGGAGCCGATGTTCTTGGATTCAAACCCAGCCGGGGTTGAAGGATTTTTCTTGAAAGATAAAAACGGTAGCGCAACTACCCTCGGAGCAAAAGTAAAGCCATCGGTTCCACACCAATTGCGACTTGTAAAAAAAAAAACTGGAAGCCAATGATTTAAAAATACCTCTCCAGTAAAAGTGATAAGCCCTTTCGTTCTCATTTATGGACATTCTCGTATGATGGAATAATCAGTCGGTTCAGAAATTCTACCTTTTAAACCGCAACGAAATATCAGATTAAATTATTAAAGGTTGTCTTTAGGCTTTTATTAAGTTTATGAGATTACCAAATATATCGTTGGCCCACGGTCCAATCTATTAATCAGATTTGGCCCTTGAGATTAAAAATGTTGAAACACCCTGACTTAGACCATTCTGGCACTGAAGTGGGTCGTATATTTCTTACATCGAAGAATTTGAACAAAGTCTTTATACTATTTTTTAAATAATGAATATGTGAAGACTTGTTTTCTATCTTATACTCTATATATTTTACCTCCATATATATAAAACCATCACCTCCATATATATCAATGCTCCCTTCCACCCCTATTGACCAATCACAAACACCCTCTTCAGTTCCAAGTCCCACAAATACTCCCTCGAGTCCCGAGGTATTAACACCTCTCTGCTGTCTGCAGAAGATGCGGGAAAGGAGGGGAGGGGATGATAAATCGAGAGGGGGATGGGAGATTAAAAAAATGACAAAAAACTAAAGGGGATACATTAAAATGTGTATTAATCTGAAATAGTAGACTACGTGTAGTTCAATAGACAATCTTCTGTAAAATAATAACTATCAAAAGTTATATAGGTGTTTAGAAATGTTGAATTCTAGATTCTGTAGATCTATGTTTGAGTTTTTATGAAATGNTTTTTTTTTGCCCATATTAATGCAGTAGTTTCTTAACAATTCGATATTTAAAAAAAATGGTACGGAACTCCGCACGGAATTTCTCGATCTATTGTTTGAAAATGGAGATATTTACTCAAAACTCGCAATATATGTGAAACTAAATAATATAAACTAGCAAATCCAAGCACTATACTTATGTAAAACTTTTTTTTTAGTCCTGGTTTTAAATTTTATAATTTTGTTATTAGAGAATTAATGTCTTAGTTTGTATGTTTGGACCAATAAAAAAAATTAATGTTGGATCCACAAGGGTCAATACTTCGAATTAAAATTTCAACGTCCGTTTAAAATTTTCGATATTTTATTAGGTGTTTCAAATCTTCATGCGATCGCATTGCTATTAAATTCCTCATTTATAAATTTTAACCAATAAAAATGTAAAAATTGACTATTGAGTCTAAAATGGATATAGATCATTGTTGTACAAACATTTCTCCTAAGAGGTTTAAGGAAAAACAACAAACTTTTAGAGACGTACTCATATTTAAATACTCTATGGCATTGGAGAATTATTGCATTACAACTTAAGTATTATCTCTTTACAACTAAAGCTCACAAAATTGTATTAATATATTTGCCAATATCTCAGAAACTGTTGGATTTATAAAAATATATTTCTTATAAAAGTTTTTTATATTTAATAGTACTACAATTTTGTAATGGTAAGTTATTTTGTAATAATAAGTTATTTAGTATCTTAAATAGTTGTGGAGATACGGAAGTTTCTGCGTCTGTAAATTACCCTAAAATTCATTTTCATGGTAAAATGAAAATAGACAGTTTATTTATAATCTTAATCAGCACCTAGATACGAGTTTTAATCAAAATCGTTAGCCGATTTTGAGAAAATCGATATTTTCTCTTTTCGACCTTACTTAAACCACTCTTAATTTTAAGTTTAAACATACACATAGACAGACGTCATTGCAAAGACCACTTTTTAGGGTTTGGTGGTCTTGAGACGTTGACATCCATCAACATTCCAGGTTAGGTTTACTTTTGCGGTTGCATTACTTTTACCTTATGTGTTCGAAAAGTTAAAAAAATATATATATTTACGTACAGCTTGAAAGTTATTGGTTTTATAAAAATAGGCTTCTTATAACATATTATTACTATACAGAGACCTACATATTTGTAACAATAAGTAATTTTACATCTCAAATAGTTTATGAGATATTGTAAAATAATGATAATTTACTTATCAGACCAGAGCCCTAACGTCATTTTGACGAAATATTCAGAGAATCCATTTTGTTTGGAATATTTATATATGTTTGAAAATTAAGTATAATAAAATTCGTTAGAGCTGTTTTTGAGAAAATCGACTTTTAATCTTTTTGCCTTTCAGTAAACTACCCTTAATCTTAGGGTTTGTTATCCAATTCCAAAAACCTCGTGAGGCAACCATATGAAAACCTTAGATACCAAGTTTTAGCCCGACCGGTAAAATAGTTTAAGCTCTAGTCAGAGGTACAGACAGACAGACAGACAGACGGAAAGTCAAAAACCACTTTTTTTTGATTCGGGGGGTCATGAAACGTCAAGATTCATCAAAATCTTGAGTTCAATTTTCTTAACGATCACAATATTTTCTCTTCCTGTAAGATAGCGAGAAAGTAAAAAAAAAAAATTATTAATGCCAGCATTGCTTATAACTTAGCCGTTCGTGCTATTTATTCATACGAGAAGGGGAACCAAACCTTTATAAATGGATATATGAGGGGTAAAAACATTGTTACACTAAACCAAAGGTCTTGGGTTCGATTCCTTTGCCCAGGTGTCACTTTTTAATTTAAGTAATTTCATGTTCTTCATTAAGTAATTTGATATTTATATGCCTCTATAAACGTAATTAGCAAATAAAATTTTACGCTTCAGTGGGCGCGTGATCTAACGCGCTACTCTCATGTTAAACTAGACTGCCGTGGACGGGGTGGTCGGGGTTCAATCCCGGTTGGGCGCACTGAGGATTTTTCCTAAATTGTTTTCCACTCTCCTTCCATACAAATACGAGTGCACTTCCTATCAATTAAACCTTTGTAATTCCTAAAATATCAGTGTAATTAGTACACAAGCCATAGGTATATAACCCGAACGGTTAGTAAAACTTGGTGATAAGAGAACTGTAATAGCCTGGCTATTTAAACCATAAAGCTAGAATAGTTAAATATTAGTTATTTTTATATAATTAGCCTTAGGTTGAATGGGATTGCTAGCCCAAGCAATCGTCAGAAGCACTGAGGAGTGGATATTTAAATTACGACAAAAAGATTATAAATGGGAGAATTTTTTTTAAATTCCAGTGTGCTATGAATGTAAACATCTTGTGGGAAGAAAGCAATAGGGGAGAGAGTAGATAATGAGTTGCGTTAAAATATATATTAAAAATAAAATTATTTGTTTGCAATATAAAATTATAGATTTGATTAAATAGAAAATAAATAAACACAGTTTTAAAATTAGATGACTTTCTTTCAGGCTAGCCTGCATACCATGGTAGAGTAGCCTGAAGCTCTGGTTGGCATGGGGTTCCTTTCCCCAAGGGTTCCAAATCTGAGGCCGACCAATCAGAGTGGGGCATTGCCACCCTTCTCGATAACCAATCACGGCGCGCCTGGCTCTGAGAATAATAAAAAAAAAAGATACAGCCTTGTATGGCACATACATCCACTCACACACACGGCGGCTTGCATGGCTGGCGAACTGCCAGGGTCGAGGACGTCTTCACAATCGTGACTTCCAAAGGGTAACTAAATTTGAAGAAATGTCAACAACAGTAGATATATTTGGTGCATCTTGGCTTGGACCTGAAATATTGGGGTTTAAATCCATGCTTGGCGCGCTGAGAGTAGTTATTGTTTTTTATAATAGGTATTTATGGTTTATTTCTTAACCAACCTATGTGATTAAATGCTATAAGACGTAACTTTCGCAATCAATTCTGTGATACAATCAGCTGGAAATCATAACTTTACATGGACACTCTTGAAGGTGGATCATTTCTAATTAAACATTAAACATAATAGATTTATTATTATTAGCACCACGTCTTACTACCCGTTCGGGTTATACGCACTTACGCTAATGTGTAATGGTAGGGTGATTGTGAGATGAAATTAAGGACCTACAGCTTAACGTGAAATCCGAACCACGGTGGAGGCCTGGCATTCCCCACATTCACAAGATGTCTTGTCAGAGGTGAAGGAAGTGTTTGGTAATCAGATAAATCTGTGCCGGGACCAAGGATTGAACCCCGGACCCTCAACACAGAAGTCTGACACCTTACTCCTAGACCACAAGGTCACCTTTAAACATAATAGAGTTAATAGAAGTTTATAAGATTGAACATTGTTGAAATATTTAACAATATTTGGATATAAACTGAATTGAAAAGGCAGTTTGAGAAAATTTTAGAATGGCTTCACAGATAGGTCCTGAGCACAGATCTTTATTGTCACAATAGGGACATACTGTGATTATTAACAAGAAGCTTTGTCCCACATACTCACCACGGAAAATTTCGAGTAATCATTCAAATATGAATGCACTGCACATATTTCTGGCATATCGTATGTCTTTTCTTTTCCCCTTTACTTCCATACCTTGCACGAGCCGGGAGCCGAGTTGGGCTTGTTATTATGAATGATCTTAAACTGAAATGCCAATGCACAGTCCAAATCTTGTTTGCAGTTTTCACACTCACTCACACTCACTCACACTCACTCACACTCACTCATCACTCACTCACACTCACTCACACTCACTCACACTCACTCACACTAACTCACACTAACTCACACTAACTCACACTAACTCACACTAACTCACACTCACTTACACTCACTTACACTCACTCTCACTCACTCTCACTCTCTCTCACTCTCTCTCTTTCACTCTCTCTCTTTCACTCTCTCTCTTTCACTCTCTCTCTTTCACTCTCTCTCTTTCACTCTCTCTCTTTCACTCTCTCTCTCTTTCACTCTCTCTCTCTTTCACTCTCTCTTTCACTCTCTCTCTCTCTCTTTCACTCTCTCTCTCTCTCTCACTCTCTCTCTCTCTCACTCTCTCCCTGGAATACTCATCAAAAATAATTGCCCTATAGTTCTTACATTCACCCTTATTGCATTTGCCTTTGTAAAAAGGAACAATGACAGCATTCTTACAGTCATGAGGAACATTCGAGATCCCAGCACACACATTGAACAACTCACATGATCAAGTTAGTAGTAAGTACCATGCCACCACACTTAAAGTGAGGTGAAAGGGGACTCAGGAAAAGGCCATTTTTTAAAAATATTTTAAAGCAAACTTTTTTTTGGCGTAGATAAGTAAAATTTAGTTCCAATAGGAATATAAAATTTAATTTTCTCCACATGATGGTATCATAAGCTCATGGATATATGTTGTAGGTGTTCTGTAATTTTATGACTTTTTCTCGTAACTTAAAGTTTTTGTCATCTAATACCGCTTTGCTTATGAGAGATATTCAACAACTGTTGAGGTCACCATGGAGATAAAACTAAAATATATGTTTTTACTGGAGTAAAATTTTATTTATTTTGGAAAAATAAAATGTTTTGCTTAAAATACACTGGCTTTTTCTCACGTCTTCTTCCATACCACTTTAAGCATTTTTCTTTTGATTCCCACTATGACTTTCATAACTTTAAATACCTAAGTCTCGTTAATTCTTTCACTCATCACAACATTTTCCCCTATTTCCTGCTATTTTCTATACGTTCTTGCCATATACTTGCTCAAAATACTCCCTCCATCGTTCATTATGAATGCCATAGGTCTTTCTTGCACACCTGATTTAGTTCTCTTAACCCACTTCATTAATTACGCTAATGTGATATGGATGATTAAGGTTGCATTTTTTTAGAGGAAGTGTACTCACATTTGCCTGGAGGGAGAGTAGAAAACCATTTTGGAAAACTACCCTCAGTACACCCGATTGGGATCGAGCTCCAATATCCCAGGCATCAGAATTCTTATCTATTGAGAGAGTGACGCCGTCTATGTGGCCACCAAAGACGTTGAAGAAGGGTTGAGAATCTAACCAATTATATATGTATGTTTTGGCCATGCCATGAATAAATTTTAGAATATTTAAATCTGTTTACATTCTTTCTTAGCATCCAAAATGCGGCGTGGAAACAGGTCAAGCATAGGCAAGACGTGGGGTATTGCCAACGTAAGCAGTTTGTTCAAACTGTATGTTAAATGGGATATTATGTTAATCCCCCTCTTACAGCCCATTTGACCGATAGTACAAAAGTTATTCTCTGTATGACTCACATGGGAAATATATGTTCGTTGATATCAGGCCGAGTCGTGTTTTACTGAGTGATTATAATAACATATCTAATTTACAGTTTAAGCTATCCCTACTTACCCTGGAAACATACCACGCTACGCCACTGAGGCTAAGTATTATATGGACTGATTTTTTCACTAACACTTCTTAGTGATCTCTCATAGTGACCACTTGACAGTTAAGTAGGTTCTTAATTAAAAGATAAGTGCATCTGAATGACTAAGCGTTTCATTTGCTGACAGCCTTTAAGTCGCTTAATAGAAAATATCCTTGAAAATGATAGTGATACGGCCCCTTTCAAAACAATAGTGTATGGTAGTGTGTTGCCACGGTAGAAAAAATTATTTTAATCTGAATCTGTGGATGTTATTATCACTCAGTAGAACATCCATTGGTAAGATATCAACGTAGATACATTCCAATGCAAGGAAAATATTGGAGTTATAATTATGATTAGTTAAATGGGGATTTATTCGGGGAGAAAAAACGACAGGTACATTTTATACAGGGAGTGTGGGGAAAGCAAGAGAAAAGGACAGGTTTTTTTTGCAGTTTTTAGTATCAAAACTATTTTTTGCGAGAATATAATATAAAATATTGCTTCAGTATAGACATAATTTGGTTTTTTCACATAGTGACCTCAATATTTCTTAACTATCTGTCAAGGATGCCCTTGAACTTAATGACAACTTTTTATCTTCATTTAAAAAGTGTCTCATAAAATTCTAATATGCTCATGTCATATATTCACTAAAGGTTGATATCGCGGTGTGAAGAAAATTCAACTCTTTCTAATGAAGCAATATTCGATTTTATTTTGGTCAAATAAATAATGTTTTTTTTATAATAACTACACGCCTACCTTAACAAGCTCTGATTGCACTGGTAGCACTAAATGACACGACACTGTTCTAGGCTCCTCCTATATCATAGCGAAATACAATTTTATTTTAAAACATAAGCTATCTGGTGAACTAAATTACAAATAAAGTTACGACTGTATTATATGAATAACTGTACCTTTGATAAAATTCAATACTTCATTTCAAATTTAGTTGTATTTGCTCTGGAAAGTACGTAGGGAAAAAAGCCTTAGCATCAGCTTGTCTGGTTTACCAGTGCCAGAAAGGAAGGTTTTTGAATGAGTCAGTGTAGTGAGGTGTATTTTTTTAAATGTTGTTCCCACCTTTCCTCCCCGCAAATGTATATACACTATGACGGATTAAATTTTCTTCTGCCTTATTTCTTACCCTTATTAATGTAAATATATGAATAACTTGAAAGCAATGAACACAGAATAGATATTAAGAAAATGTAACCTACTTTGGTAGCTGCAAGGTTTAACGCACTGGACTCATAATAGACTAGACTACCGAGGAGATCGAATTTCGAATCTCAGTCGGGTGTTTTACAAAAATGGTTTTCCACTCTCTCTCTCCACACAAATGCGGGTACAATTCCTACAAATATAACCACTAGCGTAATTAGGACATAAGAGTATAGCCCAAACGGTTAGAAAGAGGTGGTGTTAAAAACATATATATAATAAAATGTATCCAAAACTTGCACCCATCAACAAAACAGTGTGCTTCTATTCATTCATAGCCTCTCATTCTTTTAAAAATTGACTATTTACCATGACTTTCAGTGTTTTAGGAACTCTAAAACTAACATAATCGTTTATCTTCATCTTTTTAAGTAAGCTACGTCCACTATGGACTGCCTCTGGAGTCTAGTGGTCAGAATTCCTCGCTACAGATTCAGATGCCCCGGGATCGATCCCTGTTGCTTCCCAAATGTTTCTTCGAAGTAGTTAGGTCTGGAACGGAATCAAATCGACTTTGATAAAGACAATTGAGGAATTACTTGAACAAATAAGTAGCAGCTCCGGTCTAGAAAATTGAGACTAATGGCCTTAGAGTTCGTTATGCTGAACATATTACACCTTATATCTTTAAATATTGGCACTACATTCGCCAACATTCGACGGCTAGTGTACCTTCACTATGAGCACTGTACTATATAATAAAGTTTAAATGTGAACAAATATTGTCAAATAAGTCTAAATGAAAAGTTTATATAAATTTTGTAGAAAAATCCACTTTATTACTTTAACTGCTGCGGCCCATGTTTAATATGGGGTGAGAAGGGTTAGATTGGGGATGTATTGAAATTATAAATAATCTAAACCTTCCAAAAATCTTTGTATAATTGAAGTTTGATAATTAATTGGATTAAATTTAATCAGGTATATTATTGGATAGAAACATTTTACATCTGCAAAAACATATCAAAATCACTTAGCAGATAGCACACATTGAGTTTTAGCAATTTTTTCCTCCCCGAAAACAGCACTACGGGTATTCTAACGAATTAAAAATTAATATCCGACACTACATTGTTGCCTACGCGCATATTGTCGGGTATTGTCAGTGATGACAGGTCTTGTAATAACCATCCAGTCATGGCAGACACAACTTCAGCACAAGGGGTATTATAACAACGACGATGACTATGAGGACGGTTAATAAACCCGACCCGATGTGTTAATGTCCCTCTCTCTCTTGCCTCCTCTGCCATATAGGCCCTTATGGAGGTGGAGAGGGTGGGACATGTGAAGCGATGAAAATCCCCTGGGTGATTGAATTATCATGTCAACAGTGTTCGGCATTGTTTACTGCGCCTGGGAGTGTTGATTGATGGGACTACGGTACCGTGAGTCGCGGCGCTTTGCGTCCAGGCTTTGGCGCTGGACGTCATAGACGTCCCTGTCGGGGGTGAACAGAGAATTTGCCACCTAAAAAAAAAAGAAGGATTCGGTTACTTTTTGGATGAAGACATTAAAACCTATCAAAAGAGATTCGAATATCAATAAAATTAAGGAGCACTTCATCTGATGATAAACTACAT
>CABEEJ010001073.1:134479-147370 GCA_901482245.1 Timema douglasi | reverse complement strand
CTCGGTGGTATTGAGGTAAAGTGCTCTTCTAAGGACTTGATGTTCGTGAGTTCAAACCCAGATTGGGTCAACGGATTTTATTTGAGCGACTAAGATCCATATTTTTTTTAAACCAGTTGGACCAAATTTATCTTCAGAAACTTAAAAATAATTTTGGTCTAAATTTTTTAATGGTGCAGGCAACTTACAAGCTATATGTAGATGAGATATTTATTTTTCATATCCACCAAATAGTTCCTTCTGGCCGAACAGTCTTAAGGCTTCACTTTCGTGTTAGAAAGGCCCGATGATGACGGGGAGATTGGGGTTAGAATATTCTACTTAGGGTGTTTTTTCCTAAATGGTTCCTCACTCTACTTCCATGAAAATGCGGGTTGATTACCTATCAAATAGATTATTTCTCGGTACTATTCCATTTGACTAATTATCACATATGCACATAATTGGAACAAGTAAGAAGGATGCGATAGTGATAATAAAATATTTATTCTGTAAAAACAATTTCCCCACAGTGCTCAAAGGCCACATCTAAATTCTTTGAGACATATTTTATTCCAGTGATTTATTTGATAAGTTGTATTAATTACCATTCAACTCTTAAGAGATAGTTATTTATACCAGCGATCAAGACCGTAGTCCAGGGGGGGGGNCCCCCCCCCCCATTTTTTTATAAAAATTTATGTATATATGGCTTTATGGTTTAAACAATATAAAAATTAAGGTAAAAGTACAAATTATGTGCTTGTGTTACCATAAAAAGCACTTCTAGAGGTGTTTAAAATAACACTTCAGATAGCTTCTAGAAGTGTTTATCATTTAAAGTTTTCTATAGCCTCGGACAATTGGGGGATGTGCCCACTAAACCCCCCTGAAATTACTGGCTGGCTACGGCCTTGCTAGAGATACATATTTCTTACTTTGAAAGAGATCGTTGAATTTAAAAAGGTTAAAGTTAATTATCACCTTCTGATGGAGGATACATTAGGGTTATTTTAGATCACGATGTGGTTTTATACCCTCTATTCAAACAAATGCTAGTGCACCTCCTCATATTTAACCTTCAAATCGTTTAGTAAGTTAATTTTAGATCGGGACCCGCTCTTTGACCACGTTGTCTAAGGCGCTTTCACTGTAGACTAGACTGCCCATGGTGAGGAAATGTAGGT
This sequence comes from Timema douglasi, assembly GCA_901482245.1. Classification (NCBI taxonomy): domain Eukaryota; kingdom Metazoa; phylum Arthropoda; class Insecta; order Phasmatodea; family Timematidae; genus Timema; species Timema douglasi. The sequence continues at coordinate 146,204 of CABEEJ010001073.1, read as the reverse complement.
TCAAATCTCCGTCAATTTCACTAAGGGTGTTTTTTCCAAAATGGTGTTACACTCATCCTTCATGTGAATGCTGGTACACTTCATCTAATTCTTAAAACCACTAGCGTGATTAGTAAACAAGCGTATAGCCTAAACGGGTAGTAAGACGTGGTGCTAAAAAAAATTAGATCCTAATATCAAAGATTCACTGCAATAAAGAGTTCTCAAGCCAAACATGATAATGATAGGAAACTAGCTCGTATGGGTGACCGCATGCTCTAACGCGTTACCTTAGTGTTTGACTGAATTGTTCGTGATGAAGAGATCAGTTCTCGTATCTCAGTTGAGCGTCCTGAGAGTGTGCTTACCACTAAATGGTTTTCCACACACCGTCCTCCATAAGATGCTACCTTATTCATTCCTATTCTAATAGCGTGATTGATGTACGCGCATAGCTCGGATGGATACTAAGACGCGGGTGTAAAACGCATCAAACTCCATGTGAAGAGCCGCGTGCATCGCTCCAGACAGCTCCAAGCCAATCCGGGCGTATATCAAGGGTCTTCAGATAGCCTAGTAATAACATGACGAGGAAACAGCTGCCGTTGCTGTTGGGACCAAAATTTTGCTCAGTCATCTTCTTCTTCCCTCCTCCGCGTTAGGGAGGCGCTCTGTCGCTTCTTTCAAACAAGTTGAGAAGAAGAATCCTGGGACTACAGGGTTTCTTATCAGCTGTTGGTAGGGACTACCCCATACACTTATATTAAATATCATTAAATCAATAAGTAGATCTTGATAAATATGTTTTTATTCTGACATTTGGTGATATAAATCGGTAGCCTGCTCACTCAACTGATTCTGCGTCTATTTTTTTAAATCATAAAATGCTGAGTTATTTTAATGAAACTTAAAATCTATTTTAATTTAGAATTTGAATATGACCTTTAAGCAATCAACTAATAAAAATATATTTAAGTCAAACTTATCTAATCTCTAGTCTTTGAAGAACGCGCGTTTGAAGTTGCAGGTTTTTTTGGGTTTTTTTTGCAGATTTTATAGCAAAAACATTTATTTTTTGGACAAAATAAATACAATTTTGCTCTGATAGAAACACATAGTTTGATTTTCTTCATTTGGGGATTATTAATAGCTGCAGAATATCCTATAAGATCATAACGGAATTAGTGGAGAGGCTTTTTCAATTAAGAGGAAAAAGTTTTCTTTGAATTTTAGTACACCCTGGACAGATATTCAAGAAATATTGAAGTCACCATGTGACGAAATTAAACTATTTGTCTCTAACGGAGAACAGTTTGATTTACTTTGAGCAAAAATTGGTTGATATAAGAACCGCAAAAATACTGTCCTTAAATTCCCTACACTCCCACATTAAGAAACTTAAAAGTTCATGACTACCAGAACGTAATCTCATTATTAAACCCTACTATGAGACACATCTATCCAATCCCTAACCTGATACCCATTCTCCTTAAAAATCATTTTCCCACTACCGTATTCTCCTGGTCTACCAAGAGGTTTAGTATTTTCAGGTTTCCTCAACTAAAATTTTGTGTACAAACATATAATTTAATTTTCTTCACATGGTGACCTCAAAATTTCTTAAATATCAGTCAAGAGTGTTCTGTAATTTAATTACAACTCTTTTTCTCTTCATTTAAAAAGTTTTAATAATGCTACTATGCTCCATGACAGATATTCAGGAACAATTGATATCACCATGTGAAGAAAATTAAACTCTTTTGTTTGTACTAGAGTAATATTTTATTTATTTTGGCCAAAAAAAGTTTCGCCATAATATTTGAAAAAGCCCTTGCGTTTTCTTTCGTCCCCTTCCATCCAACCTTAAGTTAGTATCTTTTGGGAGGAATAGGCCTAGAATTAATATAATGTGTTCGATAGTGTTATTGTTTTAACACAATTAATGCTATTAATGCTCACATTTTTGGTGCTTTTTGGGAAATTTTAGCTTCTTTCAAGGGATAGCATAAGCATTTCTACATTAACTAAATTTATATTTAGGCTAAGTGATCTACCCTAAGTTTAAACTCAGAAACTTCCAAACTAAAAAAAAACTTTAAATGTGAAAACAACCAAGTAGATTCCCTTTCTTTAAAATTCAAGACAGGAGGATGAACATGAACTAAAGATGAAAGTGTGTGATTAATGGAATTATATCCCCAATTTTACCTTTTATTAATTTCTAAAATTAAAATTGAAAGAAATCTTCTTAAGGTGAATTTGCAAATATTCAAACCAGATTAAGCTTTGGAAAAGCCTAAACACTTACTTTAAATGTTTGTATTAAAATTTCACTTGTGGCAAGATACAAATGAATTGAAAAATTATACTTGGACCCAGAATCGAACCTGGAACCTTTAGCTTAGGATGCCAATGCTCTACCACTGAGATACCTGAGATCATCCCGCACTCACTAGACTTTAAAATTAGAGTGAAGAATGAACCAGAGGACGGGACATTGGTAGAAAATTGGTTTGCCAAGCAAAAGGTCCCGGGTTCGATTTCTCAGAAGTGATATTTTTCAATGTATTTGAAATTGATTCAACTGGCCGAAATCCATAATTATAATAATTTATCCCCCATGCTTTGCCTTTCATATAATTATACTTTAAAATATATCGTTGATTTCTTCCATCTTGTTTCGAAATGTTAGTTATATGTTTGTAAGCTATTTGTAAGTAACGTTCTATCTATACAAGCTGAAATTAAATTATAATGAGAATCGTTAATATTTACCTGGCTTAACATTTTTCGGATTCGGGTAAGGTCATAAATACTGTAACTTAGAAAAAATTGAGTCTAAAAAAAAGTAGTAATATTTTAAAATAGATTTATAAGTTTTCTACGTTTCATTTATTCTTACTGTAAAAAAACCATGAAATTTAAGATAATCAAAAATTTAAGTGAACCAACAGCGAATAAAAGAATTTCGCACATTTTTAAGTTAACGGATTTTCTTTTTAAAACACTTCTATATAAAAAAAAGTTTGATTTACATGGAACAAAATGACAAAATACTGATAAAAATTCCCCAACCACTACAGCGCAAATTCTTTTCACATACAATCCACTGACAGAAGAGAAGTTAGCCCCGAAGGGTGGATGAAAATAGTGTAAAAAAAAAAGATTGGGAGTAAGTTGTATTCTTATTGTTCTTTTCCTTTTCAATGCTGTTTTTTTCAACCTCCTTTTCTTGTTTCTTCTTGAAAGAGTAAGAAGAGAAGAGGGTGGCAGAGACTGAAAAGGGAAGGGGGGATAAGGGTGGAAAGAAAAAAAAAGTTTGTGTGTTTGAAGCGAAGTTTTGCGCGGCGTTGCCTTAGAGTGAAGTAACCGTACTGTTGGATCATTAATCATGTGCAAGTTTCGGTTCAGAGCCGTGTCAGGCTCTGGCGAGGTCGCGTTCCAATCTGCGGCAGACATTTCCCCTCCATGAACACACACACACACACACACACACGATTATAAGGGAGCGTTCCAAACTGTTTTGGACGTTACTTTAGTCCAGTTTACACCAGACGATGGTGTGAGTTAAGGGGACCACCTCGGTAAGAGAGAAAATTTTCCCGCGCAGACGTTCAGCTTCAATCCTCCGACGCGTTATTTCAAAATATGGTTCACTCCTGAATAGAATAGAGATATTCCAACATGGATCTTTTTTCCTTAACAACCCCGTATTTTGAATTTAATTAATAGATTATTTTTTACATTAGCTCATTTTCGATGACTTTTTAAGAATATTTATGGAGTTATGACGACGCTAGGCTTGATGTTAAAAGGGCTCTAGATTTAACCCCCTAACAAATACAGTAATTATTTAACAGGCTCAACAACAGAAAATTTTAAGATATTTGAGAACAATAGCAGCGAGCTTTCCTCTTTGCCTTGATATAATAAGTTAAGTAGTTTTCTTCCCTCTCTTAATTACGAGACATGGCAAAGGGTGGTTGTAGATTAAGTATGAAAGAGAGTTTAAGCTTGAACAGAATAGAGTAGTAGTCCCAGGAAAGGACACAGACCATTGTGGCCTGACAGAAATTGATACTTTGTCGCTGACCAAGGGGGACGCCTTAAACTGATAGATATCCGTTGAAATGAGGTCAAGACTGGAATTACAATAGAGATTTTCTTGAGTATGACTTGCTAAGGTGAGTTACCGAAACATCGGCTTGCCTATTTATGTAAATTTTCACAACTGAGACACCAAAAATGAGGGTCTTCTAATTATTTATTTCGATTTTGTATTGGTACTAAACGACGCTGCCTGTCTATAATAGTGGCAAATTAGGATGCTATTTCCCAAAGTAGTAATATTTCTCTTTAATAAGTGAGTTATCCGGATAGAGATGAAATATTTCTAAAATTGGTCGCGAAACGTCGCACGTATTAATTATTGTATGTTTCGCATCTTACTACCCGTTCGGGCTTTCCACATATTTATAAGTATAGTCTACTAAAGAGGTAGAGATGAGAAGGTTAACATCTAAAAGGAAGCTCACCCACATTTTATTGGAGTGAGAGTAGGAAATTTTTTAGGAAATACACGTCCCAAAACTGCCAGCTGGATTTAATTTAAGCTCTACCCACCACTGGTGAAGCAGGATGAATAACAAGGACTCTTTATTTTTCGCATGTTTACCGGTGTGGGTAATTTACACGATAAATATGTGTTTATATAGGTGTGCAAATCACCCAATCAATCAAAATAGTTTTTATAAATACTATTAGTAAAATTTAATTAACAAAATATAATTTTTTAAAAAACAAAAGAAAAATGCATATAACAAATGAATACAGAGAGAAACAGTGATATGAGAGCTTAAAGAATGTGTGTTTTTTGAATAGGAAGAAGGAAGTATTAATAGGGGCACAAGCGATTTCAAGGGTGAACGTATTGAGGTTAGAGAGCGCTCATATTCTAATAAATAGGAAGATAAAGGGCATTTAAAGAGTGTGAATTAAGATGTAGCCTGTAGAAAATGTCCACACTAAATCCACCTATAGAAGAAAAATGACACTAATGACTAGTTTTTGAACACAGATATAAGTGCTCAAATGGTTTAAGGATCCTCCGAAAACTACGTATATAATGTTGTATAAAAGTGCATGTCGTCACCCTTTGGTGGAGGTTGGTTACATCACAGTGTCACGTGAAACAGATATTATATTTAAAATAGAATATTTAAATAATAATATTATTTATATTTTTTAATGCTAGTAAACTTACTTGATCACATCTGATTCTAAGTAATTTTAAATCTCCTGGGTCCCTTTCTTATTGTCAGAAAAACTCTCCAATGAATTAATGACATTCACTTTTGATGTGAAAAGTTTTGTAAAACAGGTTTAAGGGGGGAGTGTTCAGGATAAATGAATAATTGGTGTTATGTGATGATAGTAGGGGGGAAGGGTAAAAAAAAGGTTATAAGAAAGTGTTGCGTGGTTTATGTACGAGTCCTTACGAGATAACTTAATCCAGGAGAGAGCTAATAAACCTGTACAGCTAACCCTGACCTCAGGGACCGTAAAATATCGTTAATAATGGTAAACCTAAACCTAAATCATTATTTATTTTAGGAATTACTCGGTACCGAATAGACACCTACATGGTATCTAGTTGACTATTCTTAAACACTAGTTATAAAAGAGACTTCATTTTATTTTATTTTATTTTATTTTATTTTAAGTTTGAGTGAGCTAAAGTAAGTTTAACTAAACGAGTTTTAGGTTAGGCTAAGAGATATGTTATTCGTTATTACATATATTATCAAGGTAGCTTTACAAATGGATTTTAGGGGAAGTATAATGGATGGAGACAATTGGAAAGAGCTAGATGCAGATAAGAGGATAACATTAGAATGGACCTGAAATAGATATGGTGTAATGAGGTGGGCTGGATAGAATTCAAGATAAGGATATAATGCTTACTTTTTAAGTGTGTCAATTAAATTTCAGGTTCCTATACCATTGATAAATAAGTAAGAGAGATCTATTTAGAAATGTATTCACTATTTGTCAGTATTGTAGAAACAAAACATTCCCCGTAAGATAGTTTAAAATGCAATATGCGTTACATTAATGTAATGTAGGTAGACGGATGTTAGGGAACCGTGTTTTATATAACATAACAGCAGGGTTAATAATGACTTTATCTAATGAGTTGGGATAAGAATGATTGTTGATATTAAATGCACCCACATTAGTATGGAGATAGAAAGAAAAATAAATGGTACGGAACTCCACACCGACTTTCTCGCTCTATTGTTTGAAAATGGAGATATTCACTCAAAACTCGCAATATATGTGAAACGAGATAATATACACTAGCAAACCCAAGCATAAATTGCACTATACTTATGTAAAACGTTTTTTTTAGTCCCGGTTTTAAATTTTATAATTTGGTTTTTAAAGAATTAATGTCTTCATTTGTATGTTTGGACCGATAAGAAAGATCAATGTTGGGCCCACAAGGGTCAACACTTCGTATTAAAATTTCAACTTTCGGTTAAAATCTCGACATTTTATTAGGTGTTGCAAATCTTCATCCATCGCATTGCTATTAAATTCCTCATTTATAAATTTTGAGCAATAAAAAATTTAAATATTGACTATTGAGTCTAAAATGGATATAAATCATTGTTGTACAAACATTTCTCCTAAGAGGTTTAAGGGAAAAACAACATACACTATTAGAGACGCACTTATATTTAATTACTCTATGGCATTGGAGAATATTACGTTAAAACTTAAGTAGTATCTCTTTACAACTAAAGCTTACAAAATTGTATTAATATATTTGCCAATGTCTCAGAAACAGTTGGATTTATAAAAATATATTTCATATAAAAGTATTTTATTTTTAATAGTTATATAATTTTGTAATAAGTTATTTAGTATCTCCAATAGTTGGGGAGATACAGAAGTTTCTGCTTCTATAAAGTACCCTAAAATTCATTTTATTGTTGAATGAAAATAGCCAGTTTATTTATAATCTTAATCAACGCCCAGATACGAATTTTAAGCAAAATCGGTAGCCGATTTTGAGGAAATCGATATTTTATCTTTTCGGCCTTTCTTAAACTACTCTTAATTTTAAGTTTAAACAGACACACAGACAGACGTCATTGCAAATACCAGTTTTAGGGTTTAGGGGGTCTTGAGACGTCGACATCCATCAATATTTCAGCTTAGATTTTCTTTTGCGGTCGCAATACCTTTATCTTTTGTGTTAAAAAAGTTAAAAAATATATGTTTACGTATAGCTTGAAAGTTATTGGTTTTATAAAAATATGCTTCTTATAACATATTATTATTATACAGAGATATACATATTTGTAACGATAAGTAATTTCATATCTCAAATAGTTTAGGAGATATTATATAAAAAAAGATAATTTATGAATCAGACCGGAGTTCTTAAAGTCATTTTGCTGAAATATTGAGAAGAACCATTTTGTTTTAAATAGATAGAAATGTTTAGAAAGAAATTTTATCAAAATCGTTAAAGGCGATTTTGAGAAAATTGACTTTCTCTTTTTGCCCTCAGTAAATTACCCTTAATTATATGGTTAGATATCAAATTCCAAAAACCCATTGAGGCAACCCTATTAAAACCCTATATACCAAGTTTTATCCCGATCGGTAAAATAATAATAATAATATTTAGCACTACCCATTTGGTTTTTATGCTTTAAGAACTAACTACGCTAATGAATTAGGAATTGGGAAGGTTGTATTAGAGGAAGTTAACCCGCCTTTGCGTGGAGGGAGAGTGGAAAACCATTTAGGTAAAACCACCCCCAGTTCACCCAACCGAGATTCGAACCTCAATCTCCCCGTCCTCAGAATTCGAGCTTAACACGACAAGCGCGTTAACCAACTACGGCACCGAGGTGGGTCGATCGGTAAAATAGTTTAGGCTCTAGTTGGAGGTACAGACAGACAGACAGACAGATGGAAAGTCAAAAACCCCTCTTTTGGTTTCGGGGGGCTATGAAACGTCAAGATTCATCAAAATTTTGAGCTCGATTTTTTGACGATTACAATACTTTCTCTACTTGTAAGATAGCGAGAAAGTAATAAGAGATGTACCTAAATCACCTTGCAAATATTTAAACTTCTGCATCACTGTCAATATACTGTATTTCGATCCTAACGCCTTTCACTCTGTGGCCACTGTTGTGGATCTAAAAGAACTAAAAAAAAACACATTTTTTCTCACATCATTTATAATATTTTACTAATATACTATTGTTATTTTATAGATATTGAGAAAATCTATCAAAATTTACAGCTAAAATGAACATAGCTTGGCGTACTAACACATGAAATGATATATCGTAATGTTTCTAGCTATTAAATAAGGCTTTTATTATGGAAATTATACTGAAGTTACGCGATTACATAGCTCAAGTACTTAAGTGACACAGTAAACACGATTTAGTTGCTAAATTGTGTAATGTATTTTGGTTTATCACTGTGAAGTTACGCCTCCGGGCGGTACATTTTTAATTCTACTAGTGATGTGATGATGAGGAAAGTTATATTTACATGAAATATATTCGCATTTCTGTGTGGGGAGAGATAGAAATAGACGGAGAAACAATTTAAGAAAATTTAAAAATTTAAACAAAACTCCTTCCGGTCAGTGGAAAACTAGATTAGATTCACCTGACATGCTTAGTTAGCATACTCACCGATGTGAGCTGTGTAATGTAACATTAAGAATAAAGCGCAGTTTAACATCGTACATCAAATGGTGTAAAATTGAGAATTGCAAAAAAGTGTAATAAGAGATATAAAAATATAGATAGACATAAATTATAACTCAATTTCTGTTTGTATCTTGGCCCTACTGCCTAAATTCTTTTATGGATTTTGTTTGATTTCTATATTAAATATTATATGGTCAAATTTCAAGGCTACATTGCTATTTTTATTCCAGCCATAAAATAAGGGTGGTTAAATAACTGATTTGTTGAACTTTTAAAATTTCTGAAGATGGCTCTATTAATTTTATCCAAAATTGATACTTAGGAAGGGTAAACAATAAATAAAACTGTGGACATGTTTTCGGAAAATGATATGATTGAGAATAGCTTGTTGATAATCTTTTTTTTTTGTAAATTTGAATTATTCTAAAATTACTTTTTACGATTTTCTTCAAAATAGTTAATTAGGGTGCGTTTAACGAGACAAATATGTTCCTTTTTCAGAAAATATAAATATTTGAGGATACTGACAACCGATTTTTTCTCAATAATTCTATATTTGAATAGTGATTCATACATCATCAAAATATATGCTTATTTTTCTGGGAAACTTATTTCACGGTGGTTTACTGAATTTAGTTAGCTATACAACATTCAAATGTAACAATTTACAAAAAAATCAATGCTCTACAACTTGTTGTAGTAAAGTGGGAATGTACCTTTAGATACCGCACTAGAATTTTCACCACTGAACTGTGTCTGATATGTTTAGGATGGTCATTATTATTTATCTTGTCTGATATGTTTGAAGATGGTCATTATGATTTGTCTTGTCATATATGTTTGGTGATAGTCATTATGATTTGTATTGTCTGATTGTTTGAGGATGGTCATTATGATTTGTATTGTCTGATTGTTTGGGGATGGTCATTATGATTTGTCTTGTTTGATATGTTTAGTGATGGTCATTATGATTTGTCTTGTCTGATATGTTTGGGGATGGTCATTATAATTTTTATTGTCTAATGCACACATTAAATTAGCATATGACTATATTATGATTCGACCAGTGTCATTTAACACGAAATCATAAACTGTTTATAAACTGTGGCAGGGTCAGCTTAGTAAAAGACCTCAATATTCCTTTATCCTTCCACCATTATTCCTCCTTCAATATCTTTCATTTTTCTTTTCTCACTTTCATACTTTGTTTTCTGCTCCTCACATCTCATTCTTGGCTTCCCTTGTGGTCTTTTTTCCTACATACATTTCCATAATTTTCTTTTTTCATTTTCTCCCTCTCCACGCCAAGAAATGTAGAATCTTATCGAGCAATGCCATTGAAGCTGATTATTTCGTTAAGGCGATTGGCCCTTTTCATTTGACGTGGAAATGCATAGTGATGAGAACCAATGGTTATCTTCGAATTTTTTTATTGTTTTGAAATTTTCTTTTCGGAAACGGTTTGTTCAACAATAGAATCATGTGGATTATTTTGCACTTTTTTTGTACACACCTCCTCTATAATTTTAACTGTAATTATATATTGATAAAATTTACATTTTTCATTATAAAACTGCCGGTTTTATAATAAAAAATAAGAATATATAACAATTAATAAACATCGAGAATCTATCTTAGAAGGGGTGTTGAAAATATGAACCATCTACGTTTTCTGTGATCCATCTGTTCTTGTTGGCGCGGAAGGATACTTTGGTCAGTTGTGAAGCCACGCCGCGCCTTTCACCCTCCCGCCCACCACCCCACAAAATAGGTTTTAGACTTGCACTCGACAGGGCCAAGGGCCTTAACTTAGTTTACATGGGATCTTTTTCTGAATAAACACAATAGTTATGTTGAAATTTCATCTGAAAACATGTAGTTTCAGTCGCGTGGCGTGGAGTGTTGCTAGGGCTAAACCAGTTAGTATAAACTCTATTTGTGAATAGTTATAATCAATCAGTAGAACAGTTTTCTGGTCGGGTATCAACATTATCATAATCACATGTGTTTTGTAGACCATAACATATTATTAACCAAATGGGGATTAGAGTGTTTAGAGCATATTAGATTTATAGGTATAGTTTTAACAACCTCTGTTTAGTCCGGCAGCACGCCTCTGGTATGTTTTCGTATTGTTCTCACCGTGAACTACAAATAACTCCATAGTGTAGTTTATGTCAATCGTTAGTTAGTGGCAAATGATGGCATCTTTTAGCTATATAATTGCTATGGGAGGGTATCAGTGAAATGATACACTTGCTCAGATAAGAATTTGGATTGCTCAGATGGAAGGAAGGTTGACAAGTAAATATAAAGTACAATAATTAAAATATCTCTAAGGGGAACATATTTATTAACTAACCAAATCAGGTCATACGAACATCGTTTGAAAATATTTGTTTATTAAAATAGCTTGTAAACAAATATTTATAGGTAGAAGCCGGTTATAAAGTAAATAATGTGAGTAAATTGAAAACAGAAACTTTTAAAGCTCCACTGTCATGTTATGTAAATCGTTGGGTGATTTATAATGAATTAAATAAATAAGAATAAATTAATCCATCAAATATGCAGGTTACGTCTCAAGTTATTAGTAAGCTCATATTTAAGAAACGGTATTTCAAAATGAGGTAATTTCTTCTAGCTTATTTTAAAGAATAACCTCTTACCACCCATTCTAATTTTACGCATATGTACTGATTATGAAAATGTGTTAGAGATTAGTAAGATAACTATTTAGAGGAAGCGCACCCACATTTGTAGGAAAGGAATGTGGAGAAACCATTTTAAAAAAAATACTACCCTCAGTACAATCAAGATGTATTCTAGTCCCTTAATCCCCATCATTGTCAGTCTAGTCTATTGTGAGAGCACCTCTGACAAGATATCTTGTGAATGTGGGGAATGCCAGGCCTCCACCGTGGTTCGGATTCCACGTTAAACTGTAGGTCCTCCATTTCGTCTCACAATCATCCTACCATTACACATTAGCGTAA
>CABEEJ010001073.1:48254-134267 GCA_901482245.1 Timema douglasi | reverse complement strand
TACCCGTTCGGGTTATACGCACTTACGCTAATGTGTAATGGTAGGGTGATTGTGAGATGAAATGGAGGACCTACAGTTTAACGTGGAATCCGAACCACGGTGGAGGCCTGGCATTCCCCACATTCACAAGATGTCTTGTCAGAGGTGAAGGAAGGGTTTGGTAATCAGATAAATTTGTGCCGGGACCGAGGATTGAACCCCGGCCGCCAGCACAGAAGTCTGACACCTTACCCCTAGACCGCCAGGTCACCAATAATAATACTAATAATATTGTGAGAGTAATGCCTTAGAACATTCAATCACAGAAGTGAGCTAGATGGTAATTTTGATCACTATTAAAATATAGGAAACTTTAGGACGCAGCCTCCGATGTATGTGAATTTCTCAGGACCAGAAAATACGTGAAGAAGATGAGATCCTATTTTTATTTTATTTTCCTCATCCTCCACCTTCCCTACACATAGGTCTAATTTTTTTTTTCTTCCTTTCCTTCTGTCTCTCTTACCTCTGAAGAAGATTGGCGCGTTGGAGTCCTCTGGGGTCGCTGAGGTATAGGAGTTGCAAGATGGGAGGGAGGGAGAGGTTGAGTTCTGGTTGAAAAGCTCCCTTCCCCTCCCTCCCTCATCCCGACCCCTCCGTCAGTGTGGACGTCTTGATGGGATGATGTGGAGGGTTAGGGGTTCGAAACTCTCTACCACCACCCTCCTTTCCCCCTGTTCTCTTCGTCTGTCTCCCTGGGGTGTTATTATATTAGAAGAACTTGATGGACAGTACGAGGTACCGTGGTTAATTATTAAAAATAGATTTTTTCCTCTTGCTATTACTTTACAATAGGGTCAAAGAATAACTTTTAGCAGAGTTTTTTTTTTTTTAGTTACATCAAAATTGTATTTTGAAAAGATTAATGGTGAAAAACCAAGTACAATTTAGCTGCGTTTTTACGGATAAATTGTTAGATTTTTATATATATTATTTAAACATTTGTCTGTAAACTTTTTTTAGGCATGACCTGATTTTTTACTTGCTAAGCAAGTGAATAACTTAAAAAATCCCGTTTCAGGTATAATTTTTATACATATAGTTGAGCCAAGATTTGTACAGGGTGTACAGTAACATGTGAGATTCACTTTAGCGGTGGACAGGAAACACAATAACCTTTTAAAAAGTTGTTATAAACATGTGTCCCATTTGACCTAGTTTCTGAGATATAGTCATGTTTGTATTCCAGTAATATGGAGCTTCTTAACATCATGGAAAGTGCTTAAAATGGCCACCTTAAGCTTGAATGCAAGCGTGCAGTCGTCGTTTTGCAGAATGCAGCACTATTTCAAAATTATTAGACTTTTGGAATAACTAGTAATAACCCATATTATATATATATTTATATAATCAACAGTTGCCGAGTTATTGAATATGATATAGAAACAGTTTAGTGGAATCACTTGGCTACAACATAGAAACAAGAACCAATCGGACAAATATTTAAATGTTCTATTTTTTTTTTATATCCTGTCCACCACTGAATTGGTTTTCGCATTATACAGTAAATTCTGTGTATTCACATATCAATAATTTGACAAACATATTAATAATTAAAATATTCTAAAGAAACAAAATACCTTTCTAAGAGAAGGCCTTCGGTCTAGAGGTAAGTTGTAAAGACTTCTATGCTGGGGGTCTAGGGTTCAATCCTCGATCCCGGCACAGATTTATCTGATTGCCAAACCTTTCCTTAACCTCTGACAAGACATGTATTAATCACAACTTATGAATAAATGGAATGCCAAGCCTCCACCATGGTTCGGATCCCACGTTAAACTGTATATACTTTATTTAATCTCACAATCACCCTACCATTCATTACACATTAGCGTAAGTGCGTAGCCCGAGCGTGTAGTAAGACACGTTGCAAATAATAATAATAATAAAATATATAAATAAGTTTTTCACCTTTACTTAAAAAAATAATTGAAATTAGTGTATTATATCTTTCAGCTGGAAAGATAGTGACAGTTGAAGAAGCCCTAAGAAGAGTGTTTGATAAGAGAACCATTTTTGCACGTGATTCTTCGGTGCAAGGCAAAGAAAACTGGATCGAACACATCCTTACGAGGAACTGTCATCGGCATGACGACATAGAAGATAAGATTGAGGTAAAGAGGAGCTTAAGGAATAAACATGTTACTGAGCAACATGTTTTCGAATATAATAAACTGGTTTTCATCATGCAAGGTAAGATATCACGTTTCACACCCACAGAGAATAAATATTGTTTTTTTTTTATATTCTGAGTTTTACATTCCTTGAGAGCAGGCGAGATGTTAACAACTTCCCGACCGATTAATAGCATGCATTTACCGACTGTATCCCATTTACAAACGATAAATAAACAAATAAGATACTCGACTCACCCTTTCAGTATGAAAAAAATACCATGTCCATCAGGAACCAGAGTGAGCTAAATACGGTTGAACAAACGACCTCCAAACTGATAGCTGTCTTCTATGGTGGTCACGACTTTTAGTAGTAGTTTTCTTCCGTAGGCGTCAGGAGCATTCACAAAGTAGGTATTTAGACAAAACTCTCAGTGACACGTATGACATGGCCTTGCCAAAAGGTATTCAAACTCCAATAAGATACAGAAGAAATCAACCTTTTTACATGCTATCTTCCATGACGTAAGAATCATTTTATAATAACATAGTGTAAAAAATATATATAAATCTCCATTGTACCTTCATTTTTTTCAAGGTTTTCTAAAGTAAATTATTCACAGCAAAAAAAAAAGAAAGATTGAGAAAAAAGATATAAAATAATGCGCTGGATTCAATACCGTATTCCTTTCATAATATGCTATGACATGGGCTATAATTATAATAACAAAATAACTGAAGGTCTCATTTTTTTCCCCTATCGTTGTGACTTTCTTTGTGTCAGTATGTTTCATAGTGAAATGATATCATTAATCGTTGCCATGTTGGTGGGCCTGAGGACGTGCTTTGAGTGAATGGTGGCCCCTTCGGCAAGGGTGGATTTTGAATATAATTTTTGAATAAAGAAAGAGCGAGAGAAAGGGGGTTAAGGAAATGCTAGGTCAATTTGTTATCTGCTAGGTTTTTGTTAAGGTTCAATTCTGTTTGAGTTGTTTTTCTGCTACAGACTGTATTTCTATACCTAGTCGTCTTTATGGTCAAGTGGTAAGAGTTGTCGAACACAAGTCCTAGAGTCCACGGGTCTGATTCTGTGTAACCCACTTTGGTGGCTGCGATTTTAAACCTTTTCTAACTTTTTTCTTTTAATCCCACATGTATGATATTTACTATAATGGGGTAGGGATGAGTAAGGAAGCATTTCAGAGGTAGACTACCCTCATTTGCTTGGAAGTATAGGGGGAAAACCATCAAGGAAAAACCACCCTTATTAGACCCAACCAGGATTTGAACCCTGATCTCCCCGTCATTATAAGGCCAGTCTAACACGAGAGTGACGCCTTAAGCCATTCGGAACTTACAACGGGCTCTCTTCCAACTGACGGCACATTGAACAAGGCCCAGAAATGTTCAAGAGACACCAACAGTTTCTTATGATATCATTAAATTAACGAGTATTAATATTTTAGTTTAAAAGTTTAATCAATAAAATTGTAATGATTGTGTTATTTATAAAAATAATGTTGATAGTAGATTTAAAACTATTTTTTCTAATTTGTCTCTTTCCCTTTTTTCTATTTTCCCTTAAACTATCATGGCACACCGTTTGAAAAACGCTTATTATATAATGAGTCACTCTCGCAATAGAATAGACTGATGATGAAAGGAAGATTTGGGTTAAACTCTCAGTTGGGTGTACTGGGGATGGCTTACTCTAAATGATTATGCACTTTCCCCCCCATGTAAATGCGAGTATACTTCATCTAAATTCAACCTGCCTAATTCCTAACACACTATTGTAATCAGTACATAAGCATCACGCTTTATCAGTCAAACATTGCTCAATTACCTCAAGTTTTTGGGTATCACAATTTTAACTAAAATTTTATTTTATTTATCTTAACTGAATTGTATGCCTTTTTAAAATCTATATATAAATTGATTAGCTGTCATGGTGTATACCTACTTCTTTTCTAATATCTTCCGAAGAGTGCGAATCCGATCCATTGCCACTCTATTTCATCAAAATCAACAATGATGATCCCCAATTAGTTCCTCTTCATCTGTGTCTATCTCATTAAAATTAAAAAATGCTAGATAAATTTAACTTTATTTACTTCTAGTTGTAACTTATTATTAATTGGAAAAGGGGCCAACTATAAGAAAATACAACATAACGAAATCGCCCAATAACAAATAAATTTGATTATTACTTATAAATGATAAAACAAGCCATTAAATACTTAGCTATGGCCCCTCTAGTGTAAAAATATATATTAGCACTAAGAATTTTTTTTTATATAGCACCGCATCTTACTACCATTTAGGCTTATACGCTTAAGCACTAATTACGTTAATGGATTAGGAATTGGGAAGGTTGAAATTAGAGGAAGATAACCCACATTTGCGTGGAGCCAGAGGTGAAAACCATTTAGGAAAAACCATCCCCAGTTTACCCGACCGAGATTCGAACCTCGATCTTCCCGTCCTCGGCAGTCGAGCTCAACACGACTAGTGCGTTAGCTAACTACGCCACCGAGGCAAGTAAGAATTATAATAATAAGATAATTATTTTAATTAGTTTGTGTTTTAACACCAAGAATATTAATTTCCCAATCTAAGAAGCAGGGATAGAAATGGTGGTGTTTAGGAAGCATCCTAGTATTCGCGTGGATAGAGAATGGAAAAACCACTCCCAGGGTAGTTGAGGATTTAACCTGTAGGCCTACGTCAATGGTAATCCTCCCAATTATAAACAATACTTTTTTTTTCACACAGTCTTACTACTCACCCGGGATGTTCGCATAGTAATTACAATAGTTATTTAGGGTTGTTGAGGTAGAATTAAGAGTAGCTAAACCCAAATTTGCAGTGAGATAGAGATGGTAGCCATTTAGGAATATAACCTTAAGGAGGCTGCCTAGCTATCAAAGATATCACCAAACAGTAAAATATTGATCAAATATTGAGTATACACGTTTGATGATTACTGGAATAAATACAATACTATGTTATATTATTCTATACATACACATTTGAAATCTTCTACTCTAAAAAGTCTAAAAATCCTAATAGTTCGGTTGTAGCTATCACTTAAATGACTGGGAAGCAAAAGGTAGCTGGTAAATAAGAGTAAAATAGGTCTCTTAAAATATTCAATTTAATTGAGGTGGTGGGTGGGGGTGGGCTACAGAACTTGGTTTCTGGTGGAAGTAAATTTCTACTAGATTTTTTTAGCACCGTATCTTAATACCCATTTGGGTTTTTGGATTATACGCTTATAAACTAATTATTATGCCAATGGTTCTAGGAATCAAGGAGGTTATGTTTATAGGAAGTGTGCCCAAACTTGCATGGAAGGAGATTGGACAACCATGTTTTTTAAACCCTCCTCATTACACCTGACTGAGATTTGAACCTCGTCTCCCCATCATCGACAGTCTAGTTTGCTACAAGAGTAACGCATTAGACCACGTGGCCACCGAAGTGGATTACTCGACTATTGTAACACATTAATGCATTTGGTGGGAATCAAATCCTGAGCTATCCGTCACAGGCAAATCAGACTAGATGAGCTCTGTATTCAGTCTGAGTCAGGATACATGGGCACGTGGTCTAAATGTCAAGATAATAATGTGTGATTTTACTGTAATTGAGAGGTCGGGATTAAAATTCCCGCTGGGTAAACTTAGTGGGATTTTACTAGCTTGTTACCCCCTCAGGTACATTTCTTACTATTTCTGCCTTTCTCGTGCCTATAACACTAGCGTCATAAATATATATACTTATAACCAGAACAGGTAGTAAGAGGTGTTGGGAATAAAAAATGGATCGCATGACATGATTATATTTGCAGGTGTAGACCGAAAGTAGCTAAATACAGAATTTGTGTAAAATAAAAAAATAATTTTAGGCCCAACCTGGGCTTGAAGCAGTGTTACCGAGATTTGTAGCGCGACCACCTTTAGGCCTACCACAAAGTAACTCATTGTTTCAAAAGTAATGAATTAGTACTTTAAACAAAGACAAACTAAAAACCCGCCTAAAGAAGTACTACTCTAAAGACATCTTTATAAATAAGCAACCTTACAATTTACCAACCATACTTAAAGGATAATGAGCTATTGTCGTCTTATTTCCATGAGTATCGCTACTTACGTGACTTAGTAATATCTTCACTCTAAACTTTTATCAACTTATAAAATGTATTTAGAAACACATCATATAGCCGAACAATAATCCACATACATTGGTTAAAAAAAATGCAGTTTAAAAGTTTGTTTTATTAACGTTTAAATTGGAAAGGTCTTCAACTATTTATCTTTTGAGTGATCATATTAAAGCCTGTACACATATTTATACGAATTTTTGTAGGTGACCTGGTGGTCTAGGGGTAAGGTGTCAGACATCTGTTCTGGGGGTACAGGGTTCAATCCTCATTCCTGGCACAGATTTATCTCATTACCAACCCCTTCCTTCCCCTCTGACAAGACGTGTATTAATCACAACTTGTGAAGGTGTGGAATGCCAGTCCTCCACCGTGGTTCGGATTCCACGTTAACTTGTAGGTCTTCCATTTCATCTCACAATCACCCTACCATTACACATTAACGTAAGTCCATATAACCAGAATGGGTAGTAAGACGTGGTGCTAGTAATAATAATAATATGCGAATTTTATTAAAGGATTTTTTTTGTTTTGATGTTATTTACAATTTGAATACATCAACTTTATCTTTTAGTAGATAATAGACCCTAATATGATCCTCATCTTTCATCAGGACATCAGGTACCTCCCAGGTTTGGGAAATGGAACCGTAACTAAAGGTCTGAGGTTAGTATAATTCTGTTAGGAGCAACAGTTTATAAAAAATAAATCTATAACTTTTTGTGGTCAAAATTGATAGTATTTATCTATATGAGGGTTGTACTGGGACATGGGTAGATAGATATCCAGGTGGGTTGGTTTTGTATTGGCTGCTTCAACCAATTAATCAAAATAAAAACCATCCACTCAATTAGGGGAGAGTCGTGTAGTAACGGACACTTAAGGTTTTTAAATTTAATTTATAATTTCATTAAATGAAAATGAGACAAATGACATGTAAATATTAAGATTACATGTGTATTTATATACCTGCTGTATTAAAATAGCTTATAGAAAAAATTGTTCTTTCTAGAGTCATTTAAAAAAATAGGCTTAGTTCAGTTTAAAAAAGTATTGTCGGGTAGTACCGGACATATTACAATATTATAATTTTTTAATCAAATTTGGACACCAAACTTCCCTTATTATCTTAAGATGCTTTTTCACAAGAGTCACATTTATAAAGAGAGGGATTTAATTCAGTATTGGCACAATTCTTGTGCGCCCACCCTTGGCAAAAGTCACACTTTATCCAATCCTCGCCAAAAAAAATTCCGCATATTATGCAGTCGGTTTTATTTTCAACTTCTTGGTTCATAAGTTGTGCCGAAGTTTTGTTAACTTTACTGTTATTTTGATGTAGTTTTTTTTATCGTGGCTTCCAGCTTAGTTTTTGATTTTCCCATTTTCGTGAATTGTTTTTCTTCTAACTGAGCTTTATAAGGACTTGATGTTAGTATTTCGCTCTTAGCACCACGTCTTCTTCTAACATTTAACCTGCGTTCTGCAGCGACAGGCACTGGTGACACTTGTGTGATTATGGTGTGGAAAAATCCAGTTGAAGGAGTTGATGACTGTGGAGTCTTTGATGTTGAAGTTTGTGCGGTTGAAGTTGACTGTTGTGAAGTCATGGAAGTAAATAACTCTGTAAATGGAGGTTGTGGAGATACAGAAGTTGAGGCTCTTGGAAATTCAAATGTTGGTTGTAAATTTTCGTGTCTATAATTTGATGTGAGTGGGGTCTTAGGGGATATTGATTGTATATTTCCTGGATCATTTTTCAATAGCTCTATGTCTTTCTAGACAGAGTCGGGAATATCTAGTCCTTACGATGGCAAATAGTTCAAATCTGTGAATATGTTTGGATTATATGGATATATACCTGCACATTCAAACCCTTTTTTTAATATATATATATATCCATTCGGCAAATTTTGGTAAAAGCATAGCTTACTAATCCAACTACATCACAATTTGTTTTCCGGTCAGGAACTATTTTTACTTCATTTCCTAATTTTAACTTCGCTACTCTGTCTCCTAAGGAGCTTTTAGGAACAGCGTATGTATTTGCCGCCTGTCTCACTGTCATAGCGTTACTTAAAACCTTCTCTACAGCTATTTTCATATTCTCTTCTTGCCACTTCCCACTTAAGCCTACTTTTTCCTTTTTCTTTAATTTAGGCATAGTGTAAAATTCCAGAATAGGTTACCTGAAAGAAAAAGTTCTATGAAGACAAAATAAATTAATATATATAATATATATAATTTAGTATTAAGTGTATATATATATATAACTAATCTGAGTAATCTTATCTAACCTTAATTGAATGTTTTATTTGAGCTTTATTTGTTGTTAATGTTGATAAAAAATTTGTGGCATCCCCCAGTTTGTCCGGTACTGGACGAAAACAACTTGTCCGATACTAGCCGATCTGTATGGCAATAAAATAATGGTATTCATTACAATAATATTTTCTTTGTTGACCAAATCAATATTATAACTTATTCAGGAGTTTACCCTTTACCTTATATCCAATAAACAAACTAATTGTAATTATCGTGTGAGAATGAGAAGTCTTGAAAATGTAGTTGGAACAAATAAACAAAGCATATAAACTATACAAACACTCGTGGGAGCCGTACGGCTCAAGGGCGCGCCTTCAACTAACTGTTGTCTTTGGCTGCAAGCAAGAGGAGTAATATTATACCTGAAAGAGTTATCTAGCTAACGGTAGTTTATTGAAACATGATCTGTCCGATACTAGCCGCTGTCCGATACTATACGACTCTCCCCTATAAATAATTGTTTTATTAAATTTGAATAAAAAAATCTCCAGTAAGAATGCCTGAGGTGGTCAGAATACATAATTTAAGATAATATATGATATAATTAAATCTATAACGGTTCTGTTTGTAATTTCTTGCTCCTGTTAAAAAAAAATTCTTAAGCTAAACGTACAAGCATTATTTAAGAACATACCTATTGACTGTTACTAGCGGGTGGAGAATCATTGTAAAAGTTAAATATATTATATTTGGAAGAGCTTTGAAATGTAGTGCTGAGGAAGAAAACAAGATGATCAAGTGGACGGACAGGGTGACAATTGAAATCCTCAAATGTGTGTGATAGAAGATAGCCATTTTGGATGTGATTCTTCGGTACAAAGCAAACTGGATCGGACACATCCTTAGGAGGAACTATCTCCTTCACGGCATCAAATAAGGCAAGGTTGAGGTAAAGATGAGCTTAGGAAGGAGGAGGATTAAAATATTGAATGACTTTAAGGAAAGAAGATGATTCTGGCAGCTGAAGGAGAAAGCAGAGGACAAGGTGGATTGGTGGTCTAAGTTTACTGACAAAAGTAATGGACTTGTCATAGCAAAAACACCTAAAAATAATAATTATCTAATAATTTAGAAACACTTTTGCTCGTGTCAGTATAAAGCACAAACATATTTTTTATGGGGACTGAATTATACTGTAATCGTAGATAATGTAGCTGGAGTAGCGACCTCAGGACTAAATTCACTCATAAACAAATCCATATTTCCCCTCACCACTTCATATATTATTATTTAGAGCGTGCATTAAAACATAGCTTCATATTTATTTACTAAATTAAGTTAAGGGTGGATTTATGTATATCGGGTCACTTGGAACCAACCAATCTAATGCTAATGACCAGGACCCGGACATTGATGGCCTAGAAACTATCCCAAAATGATCTGTAAAATTACATAATTTGGAGGTAATATCCAAAAGATACTTGAAAATATGAACATATCTCTTATAAATGTCCACAATTTAATCAAACCTATGATTTACAAATTTAAACTAAAAAAAGTATTTATGCCATGAAAAAAAAAATCAACAACTTAACTATTTTCATTCCGATGGATGTAATGTTTATCTACAGATATTTACCTCGGAAATAATGGCTACACTTTTTCAAAACAACCCTTCTAGCTTAGTTGCATTGTTTCACTAGGAATGTGGATTTTACAGCCACATGAGTAAGGAGAATACACGTTTATGGCTACATTATATTCTCATTAATGCAACTTCACGTTTGTTTGTTTGTTTATATCATTATAAAATATTAATAGTATTGTAAAAATATATACTTACTATACTTAGAACCGCGTCTTATTAACCGTTCGGGTCATTACGTTTAACTACTAATTACTTTAATGGGTTAGAAATTGGGAAAATTGAATTTAGAGGAGGGAGATTGGAAAAATATTTAGGAAAAACCACTCTCAGTTCACCAAAATGAGATTCGAACCTCTCCAGGGCCTCGGCAGTCTAGCTCAACACGAAGCTTGCACGTTAGATAGCTACGCCACCGAGGAGGGTTTTTAAAAATATACTTATCCATTGAATAAAAAATTATGCAAACCAAGAAATTATGTCCTAAATATCCAAAATGAGGAAGAAAAACAATATAAATGACCTTACCAAAACAGCGGATCACTAACAGAATTTATGTACACATGCACACTCAGCAATGTCTTTTGTGTACAAAAAATAGCTTGTATGTTATCAAAATACGGTGCTTGGTAATTCCTCTAGCAATTGACATTTTTTAGCTTAGGATCACATGAGTTGAGGCATAGAAATATTAAAGAAGTTTTAGTTATTTTCACATACTGTACTTCCTACCAGCATTATCTATAATATAGATGATGACATTACATAGGCCTACATTAAACGAATAAATGTATTTAAAAACTGCGAGCAACTAATTACTTTTGAGAATTTTCTTGATTCAAATACAGTGAAGTAAACTGAATTATTGAAGGAGTTGTTGCTTTGATCTTAATCACCGTATCCAATTAAATATATTTAAAACTCTGTTTGAATTGAATTTTAATAACCCTATTGTTAAGCCACAGACACTTTTTATATCACAGTTTCTTAAAACTTTTCTGGGCTATGAATATTTTTACTCTGACAAGGCGATAGGAAAGAGCTAAAACCAATTTCTGAAATATACTCACAAAAATAAACGCTTAAGGGATTAGAGCCCCAGCTTTCCATTCATTGGCCGACCAGATTCGACGAGTATGTCATTAAATTTACGTTTCCATTACCTATGTGTCCATTGACGATGGTTTTAAAACTTGTTATTTTAGTTTCTATTTTTAGTGTTCCTTAGTGCGATCAGTGTTTGACTTAATATAATCAAAGGACAAACCAAACAATTAAACTCCAAAACAGTACGGTAACTAGCCATTTTAATAAAATAAAGTAAGATATGTTCCAAAATGATACATTTTTATTACAGAAATCCCCTAATCACAGCCAAAATTTTGCACATCAAGGTATATTCTATACAGATTCTATGTAATGGAAATTACCAGCACTCAAACACAGGTAGAAGTCTTGCACATGACGGTATATTCCATGTTGTATCCATGTGGTGAAAAATACCAGCATTAAACCCAGATAGAAATTCTTGTACATGACGGTATATTCCACGCAGTATCCATGTGATGGAAAGTGCCAGCACTAGACACAGATAGAAGTCTTGTACATGACGGTATATTCCACGCAGTATCCATGTGATGGAAAGTGCCAGCACTAGACACATATATAAGTCCTGCACATGACGGTATATTCCACGCAGTATCCATGTGATGGAAAGTGCCAGCAATAGACACAGATAGAAGTCTTGTACATGACTGTATATTCCACGCGGTATCCATGGGATGGAAAGTACTACAAGCACAGAGCTCAGGTAAGCGGCGTCAGTAGCAGTGACTTCAATGTTTTGGGCTCCATGGGACAGAACCATTAATCTTGAGCCGACGCTCTTCTCGTGTGTAGTCAGTCTTATCTGGGACGTAAAGGGGATGTAAGGGGTGTATGCACCTGGGAGCAAGGTGAGAAACATGATACCCATGACCCCACAACTTAAAACCAACCAAATGAAGGACACAACCTTTTTTTTTTATTCGACAGGTCATAGTAAAATAAACAGTTGAAGCAAAATGGTCAGAGGTATGAGCGAAAGTTTGGAGAGTTTATTGTACAAAATTTTGAGAAAAATTATTATCTTAGAAAAAAAAAATTGTTAGAAATACAGACCATAATTTTGTTAAGATATGTTATACTTTATTGCATCCATCATAAAAAACGTTAACAAAATTTTATGATCTTTTATGAACCTGAATTTAATGAGATTTCATCGTTTTTTATTATATATTTGAGATATTCGGATATTTAACAGTAATGAGGCAAAGAAGGAGAAATTTATAGCTTAGATTAGGTGTACCTGCATTTGATGGGAGAGGGAATGGGAAGCCATCTATGTAGAATCATTCTCACTGTATCCAGCAGGAATTCGAAAGTCAATCTTGTAAGAGGAAAGTCATACTATACAAACCTCATGATATTTTCCACGTGCCAATTGATATGGGAAAGATGAGAAAGACATAGAGCCTCAGGCGATGACCAAATACTAAGGTTCGAGTCTCATCGAGGTCGAAATACAGTTTTATGGTGATACGAAAGCAAATAAATGGTACGGAACCTAGGACATCTTAAAAAAAAAAGATGTCTATTAAAAACTCCTAAAATTTGTGAAGCGAAATAATAAATTATACATTGCTGTAAAAACACTCCACGAAATAGCATGATTTAAATAATATTTACTTCCACAGAAACGTTAAGAAAAGAGGATAATTTTTTGTCGACCAAAGGGCATAACAACAATTTAACAAATCAAAAGTAATTTATTAAAGATATATAGTTGATTATAGCTCAAATCTATAGATGTTATACAAATTAATTTTGAATAATTTTATTTTAATCTAATAGTACTACATCTTTATGATGGTAAGTTATTTCGTAGCTCAAATAGTTTCGGAGATATGTTTAAAATATCAGATTTCTGCTAATGTAAAGTAGTTTAACCTCAAAGTCATTTTAATGGGAAAATGAAATATGCCATTTTATTTGTAAAGTTAAACAATCTCTAGATATGAATTTTCATCAAAATCGTTTGAGCGGACTTTCAGTTTAAGGTTGTATGTATAATTTCCAAAATTCCTTTGGATAACCTTAAAGAACCTCTATATACCAAGTTGTATCCCAATCGGTAAATGGTTACGGTTCTAGTCTGAGTTACAGAGAGAGAAAGAGAGAGAGACGGCATTGCGAAAACCACTTTTTCGGTTTTAGACGGTCATGAAAAGTCAACAATTTAAAAATCTTGAAGTCTATTTTTTTATTTATTTTTTTACGATACTAATCATTCGCTCTCCTAGAAGTCGAGGTAAAATAAATAACTGGAATATATCCTGGCTTTGTTAAAATTTCAGCCCTTGGCGGAGGTGATTTAAAAAAAGATTTGTATATATGTTTTGGCTTGCAGCCTTTGGGCAATTTATTATATTAATAATGCTAACGTTAGATATTTACATTTCATTTATTTTATAAAGTTAATATTTTTATTATATATTAATAAAAACACTAAATAATTTTTTTTATAATATTCATATTTATTAAATATTTGGGGCTACCGGTGGATGTCACATTTATAGGTAAATTAAAAAAAAAAGAATCACAAACTACAGGTTTTTGAGTCACGGGAATATTAAAATGTTAAGCCGACCACATAAATATTTGAACCAAGGTCTCTCAGATTTAGATGGTCGTAGTTTAAAGTAGAATATCTCCACTATCTTGACTATGGTTGAGGATAATGTTTTCAAAATTTGATAGTAAATGAATATATTAAGGAAAATTACCCTTAAGTGTTTCATTTTAATTGATATTATTCGCACTTCGTCTTACTAACCGTTCGAGTTATAGGCTTATATAGTAATTACGCAGATGGGTTAAGGGAATAAGAATGTTATATTAATAGGAAGTGTACCCCACAATTGCGTGGAGAAATAGTGGAAAACCGGTTTGGAAAAACCACCCTTTGTACACCCGACCGAGGTTCGAACCTCAATCTTCCCGTCAATGGCAGTCTAGTCTACTGTGAAAGTAGCGCGTTAGACCACGTGGCCAACAAAGTGTGCTTAAAATTTCATCATTTGTATTTTTACTAGATATTACTTAAAGGTAAATTTCTGAACCACGTGTTTAGCGGACTAAACGCCTCACAAATTAATTCAACTTTAGGCTCTTATAATAAAAATGCTAAGAAATTAAAATTCATATTTTGTAAATTATGATACCATCTAAATATATCAAAGAGATGTTTTAATACCTACCAATACAGCTTATAACGACCAATTAAAAATATTAGGATGGTAGATTTCTTAAAAGAATTGTCACAATATTAAATTAGATAGAGGCTGTAAAACAATTTGTTGTACAAATAACTTTTGAGTTATTTGTATATAGGGGGCCAACAGTTAATGTTAAACTTTTGTTTAAGACTAATAATATGTGTCAACAAATCTGTTAACACTTAGAGTATTAATAATTTTATTTCAAATTATCTAATATAAAAGTAAAATTATTTAGTAATAAAGTTGTCCGATAAGAAAATTAATCATCTTCCTCTCTCCTAACAAAATGTGTTTGAGTCGAGAACTGACCTATAGTGAAAGAGTTTAAAGATAAAAGTTGTATAGTCATGGTATATTTTTTATTCACCTTGTAACGTCTCCAACGCACCGCTGAAAAGCAGCACACAAAAGAGTTCAGTAATATTCACCTGCGTTATTGATCGAATGCCCTACTGAACAGTCAGGGCTTACAAAGCTTGATCAATTCTTGGAGATGGTGGTTGTATTTCTTCTTGACCTTTCTGCCACGACGAAAAATAGGGATTTATTTTTTTGTTTTTAATTTTTGTCATCGCGTTTCAATAACTGTTTGAATTATACGCATATAAACTAGTAGTATAATTAGTGTGTTAGGGATGCAGAAATCAAGAGTAAATATACCCGCATTTGCGTGGAGGGAGAGTGGAATGAAATTTAATTTAAAAAAAAACATTCTCAGTACATTCAACCGGGATTATAACTCAAATCTCCCCATCATAAGCGTTCCCACTCTATTGAGAGAGTATGTTTTAGGTGGGTATTCAGGCTCGTGAGAAAAAGTTCAGTGGTTTTGAAGTTTTTATAACAAAACTTTCTTTTTTTGTCAAAATACTGTCTTTACAGACAGAACTTTATTTTCTTCACATGGTGATCTCAACAATTTTTGAATATCTGCCATGAGCATAGCGTTTTCAACAAATTCCAGGACACCCTTGATAGATATTCCACAACTGCTGAGGTCATCGTGTGCAGAAAACTAAACTCTGTTTGTATAAAATATATATTTGGTCTATTTTGACCAAAACAAATATTTTGGTATGAAAACTGCAAAAACATTGCACTTTTTTTTTTTTTTAACTTAACTATGTCAAGTTTGGAGCTCATATTAAAAAAATAAAGTGTAGTCTATTTTTAAGTTTATCGTTCATCAAAAGAAAGTATTTTAATGGGGAAAATTTTCAATTTCGATATTATGTAGAATCCTAACGATTTGTGTTTGTTTGAAACCAGAAAACGAAATTTTAAATTCTGTCTGTGTGTGCCTAGTCGTGGATCTGAAAAAAATTTATGGATATTGTTCTAACTTGAGATCTAGATGATGTATCAAATATCTATGATATTATATATGTTAGTTAATGTTATATCTGCATCTAAATATATCGTTATATTGAAAAATGACACCTGGACAGGGAATTGAAACCGGGACCTTTGGATTAATATGCCAATGCTATAACCACTAAGCCATCCAAGAACTGTGCCACGGAATGAATCTTGAATATTTCAGTGTTCAAAACATTGGCGTACTGAGTCAAAGGTCCCAAGTTCGATTCCCGTGTCCAGGTTTAATTTTTAAATAAAATAATTTTGATATCTCTATGTTATAGGGCTATACCTTAGGATATATATATANTATATATATATATATATATATATATATATATATATATATATATATTAATATTTTGAATCTAGCTCTCAAATTAAGGGCTGTTTGTTAATAAATTTTATTTCAAATTTAAAAAAATGGCTTTAGTGATTTTGTTTAAAATGGATATTTATGGAGTGTTTGACATTACAAATGACGTTGTATAATTGATGTTGGGGTCAAAGTTCGTTAAGGAGTAGGTTATGATTAATTAGCTATTTTTGAAAATTATTAATATTATGAAAAATGACTAAACAATATTGTTTAAAATGTATATCAGATGAGTGTTTGATATGACAATTAAGTGTATACATGTTCTTAAGTGGAAAATTCATTTAAGAGTAGTATACTGATGTTTGGTAACTTAAAAATTTTAATATACTTAAAAATGGCTTTAGTTATATGGTTCAAAATGGTTATCAGTTAGTTTTTGTTGTCAGCATAAATAATTATGTTTGTTTTTATGAAAAAAAAATATTAGCTTACTGTTGAATTAGTTTGTAAAATTTGAATTTCTTTGAGAAAAATCTCTTGAAATTTTATTCAAAATTCAAAATTTTTGTCAGGGGAATATTTTACATGATCACAAAATGTATAGATCCTAAGATAAATTAATGTAAGAGTATTTTACCTACGTCAAATTATAGAAATTTTTGAATTTTTTAAATTGGTATTTACTATTATATTTAAAATGTTTATCTGAGATTAATTTTTCATGTTGAACAATAAAGCATTTTTATTTTTACAAATTAATAATAATTTTAGGGGGTTGGCAAATTAATTATTTTTAAAATTTGAAATTTGTAAAAATATATCAACAATTGGACTTAATATCTATACATAAAGAGTGTTTATTGGGATTTACATGAGGATGTGTTTGTTTCCATGATTAAAAATTAATTAAGATTACCTTGTTTACTGGAGACCTACTTTGAAAATTCTCATCCAAGCTATAACACACAGTATGAGAAAGTTTGTGTCATTGGGTCGTATAAATTATTTTAGTTAAGTTTTCTATATTATTATTAGGATATTATTATTACTTATTACTATTGTTAACGAGATTTTAATCATTAAAATATTTTTAAAGATAATATTTTTTAAATAACTATACTGTATCAACTAAGTGTCTCTATTTACTAATTAATATTTTTGTATAGCGATAATTCTTTTTTCCTATAAAGTTATTATATGCTGTATTTTATTATTGGTTTATTACTACAGCACTGTTATAGGTCCCAGTATCACTATAATGAAATAAATTGAAATTAAAATTATAATAGTTTTAAGTAGAGGTGTAGTGACAAATAAAGTAACTAGCATCGTAAGCACAAATAAATCCTTAAAACAGTATTTTTTTTATAAATACAAGAAACTTATTCAACAGAAAGTATAACTGCTTGAGAATAAATAACAAATTCCTAAAGAACTATGGAATGAAGAGTGAAATTAATCAAGATAAAAGTAGAGATATTAAAATTATATATATTTATTTATTAATTTATATACATATATATTTATTAATTTTTTTAAGAAAAATTATGTGAAGTGTACATGTTAATTTAAAAAATAGTTTAGTAAGTATGATTAATTGCTTTTATTTTAAAATGAGTTTTACATTACAGGTGTAATTATGATAAACAATCAAGTTTTTAAAAATATTTTACAAAACTGTAATATAATTGTATTATATTCCTTAGGGGTGGGCCCTCATCCTCCAAATGATTCAAATCCTAAGGATATTTGAGGTTCTAGAAAAAAAACTAGACTTAAATCCTTTAAAATAAATTGTAATTCAATTTTTCGAGTGAAATTTGTTTTAGAACTCTAATTATACTTTATGGTGGTTCAGAACCAATTATAAATTAAGGATTAACTTAACAAACAGGTCCCAGACCATCTAACCTCTAACCCACTGTATAAATGCCATAATTAATGTACTATAAGAAATAATGTTAACACATAGTTTCTATTAGTATTTTCTATCACTCTGTTATATTTTTATTTCCTCCAATGTTCATAACTATTCCAAGATTCGGATCCTAGATTCTGGATTCAAATATAAATTGGAGTTTTGATTCGTTAACATGTAGTTTGAACTTAACTCTAGTACTTTTCTTTATCATTGTTATGCAACAAACTCTGTTTTATCAGGATATTTGCAACTATCATCGATTAATCTATAATAACAGAATGATAAGAGTGAATTTTAAGAAACTGGATCATAATTCCTCTGAAGAGAAGCTGGACCCACCAATAGAAAAGTGAATCTGTAACCCGTTTATATTAGTTCAATTTTGTTTAAATAATTTTACTTCTATATCTGCAAAGCCAATATTTGCCATTATATAGGCTTTATAAAGGTTAATCCAACAAAAAATAAGTTTTATTTCCTTATAATATATCCTTTAACAAATATTAATCTGCACACATGAACAACCCTAAGTTCCAGGAACCAATCACTGCCAATTTAAAATGTGTAAAATTTGAGGAAAGCTATATAATTATTCATTATTCTGAAGATAATACATTATTAAAAACTTTTTTTTTTCAAATAATGAATGAATCAAGTTTATTTAAACTATTCAAAATCAATGCTATCTAGGTCTTAATATTTTAATGGTGTTCGGTTTTTAATTGATTTTGACTTTATAAAGGAAACATGCCAAATGCCTATACATATTTAAGTATTTTATTTCTTGTTTCACAAAGGGATGGCTAAAAAAAATACCCTCTTTACTCAGATTCATTTAATTAAAAGTATATACAATTTTTGTTGCAATCAACAGTTATTTTAATAGATCTTTCAATTCCAATGTTGACTTATAATGTTAAAGTATCATGCCTATTTTATAATTGTGACAGTTTCTAGAAGCATTACTTGATATTTTATATTAGTCCCATTTTAAAATAAACATTGCATTGTGTCCTACCTTGGACTGATTAACATTGCCTAAGGATTTAACCACTTTTTTTGTAGAACTTTGGATTAGCTAATGTGTTCCAGGAAAATACTATAATTATATTAATATATATCAAGTTTTGTCATAGAAAAATAATTGACTTTCTAATATCTTGACTAATTCAGATAAGCTATATTTTATATATTAAAAAAATATACTTCGAATGTTTTGACCAGTTGTTTTTATAGTCTGAATAATATTATGTTTATTTTAATAAGCATAACTAAAAGCTTTGCACATCTTTTGTAGTGCGAAGTGTTAGACTTAAAGTTGCTGTAGTGGACTTTCTGATTTAAAAAAATGGTCCAAGCCATGATAAAAAAAAACCACCCCTCCAACCCTCAAATTATCTTCTTTCCATTCCTTTGCACAGGTGTATATACATTTGTAGGAATACTAAATTAATGTTGTATGGATAAAGATTTATACTAACACACATACACCTAAGTGTAAGAACCTGTCTAAATAGTATGCTAATTTAGTTATAAAAATATTTCAATTCAATTGTAATTTACATCAGATATCTTATATCAGACATTAATTAGTAAAGTACAAAAATTTTATACTATTATCTTCAAAATTTTTCAATAAAATACATGAGCTTATTGTGCAACTCTTTTGATTTAATAATGTTGATATTATCTCAAACATATTTAAATTTCTTAAAACTAAACGTAAAATTTCAGTGTATTTTAGCAGTATATAAAAATGTCTGTATAGTATCAATATTCTTACCCCAAGCTCACTGTTTTCTGTGATTTTATCTGTTAAAATAGTCCTAGTGTATCTGACATTTAACTACTGTTTCAAATTAGACTATTTATTTATTAGACATACTTGATGAATCAAGTCAACAGTTGATTATAGATACAATTATTAGATCTGAATTTGGTCAAATAGCTAAGCTCAAATTAAAACACTAAAACTAAAACAACCAGTAAATATTAAATAACATTTGAATAAAATGATAACATCTTATTATTTTGACCCATAGGTTTTCACTAGAATTATAAAATTATTACATATCTCTAATTTTAATGTAATAAATTTTTAGAAAAATATATTTATTAATTTGGCAAAGTTAAAAACAAGAAATATTCCAATTATAATAAAAGCAAATTAAATTAATATTATGTAGTATTGGGATATTGATTCAAGTTAATTTTTAAGTTATTGATAACCCATACATTAAAATAAACAATAATATTTACAAATTATGTATTTGTAAGGGGTTAATTCTCTTCGTGTCTGATAAGCTGGTGTTTGTCAATATTTTTTTGGAAAATTATAATGATTTGCCATGCTATTTTTATATTTGTTAACATTTGAAATTCTCAATCAACCACTTTGTTTTTGATTAGAGCTTACTAAATACAAATTAAGGCAATATTAACTGTGTCTCACTTGTATTGTTGTATAATTCGGTATGGATAAAGTTTATGTGTTTAGAATATGAAAATAATATCTTATTGTTAAATGTTCCTCTTATATGTTTCTAAATCTTGTATGAAAATAGAAGAGAGAACCCCATTGGGAAATATAATTTCTAAAATAAATAACCTAATTATATACTTTTAGAAAACAGCTTGGACTGTAAACACAAAATTAGTGTTGGAAAACTTCTCCGTGGTTTGTAAATTTATAAAACATGTATAAACTATTTTTTTAATTATTTACTCTTTAATCATTTTACTAAACTTTAAATGCTATAAAAATATTACACTTTACTAACAATTTTTATTTTTTTATTCTCATTTAGTATTTGGAAATTATTATAAGGGGTTTCAAAAGAATTTTTAAAATATCTATTTAAAGTTATTATGAATAAGTCAAAAGTATGTGTGTGTGTGAATATATATATATATATTTTTTGACATATTAAATTATTAAATTAAACTATACATTATTAGATTTTTATTAAATGAAAACTAAACTTAATTAATATTTCCAATTTCAGTTTTGTAAGATTATAAATTTGTCAAGTAAGAATAAATATACAATCCTCATAGTGATTTTTATAATATATTCATTTAGTAATCTAAGACTAGCCTTTGAGATAATATTTACAATTAAAGCATTTGTTTGAAATAAGGAATATTAATTTATTGAGTAGAGACATATTAATTTTTACTCAAGTACAAATACATTAAGTTCAAATATGTACTAAATTCCAATATAAATGAAAAAAAAAATCCAACATATATTCCAATACAGACAAAATGTTCAGCAGCTGTTATACATAGCGTCTTAAAAATTTAAATAAATTTTGCATATTTATTGAATGTATATTTATAATGGCTACTAAGTAAAATATTTATTTATATATTTTATTATTTTTCATGTAATAGTTTTAAGTTACATTGATCTTTTTAAACAATACATGCAGAAACGAACCTAATACAAACATATGGTAAATATAATGTTATTTTTTAGTAAATAATCCCATAATTTGAAATTTTAATTTTACTAGTATACAATGTCTTATACCAAATCAAAATAAAAGAATTTATTATTTTATTTGGGTTCATAAAATACATCTTTAATATATTGCAAATAAAACATGGAAATTAAGGTAAATATAAAAATATCTACTATTTAGTGTAAACAAAAGACCATTAAGAAAGAAAGATTATGAACTTCAGAATCTAATATAAACTAATTCTTGCTTTCCATTTTTAATCCTTTTAAAATACAAACATTAGAAAGTATCTCACATTTCGACCATTTACTACTAAAATAATCAAAGCTAGATATCTACCAGAATGTAAATTCAACTTTTCTTTAGAAAGGTATTAAAGTGTATGACTTATTATGGAGAAGGATGGATCGACAAGTTTTGATAATAGTGAGCAATATCTTAACAAAATACTGGTTTAAACAATCTCAACAAGTGTAATAGAAAGTATTTCTATATTGTACCTTCTAATTTGTTATGGTTAAAAAGAGGCTTTAATGTTATTGGTGCCAATTTTTCTTTGCTGCAATATAATTGAGAGTTTATATATTTAATTATTGATATTAGAAAATTATAAGAGTTAAACAAAGAAGTGTGAACAATTT
Source organism: Timema douglasi (assembly GCA_901482245.1). NCBI lineage: Eukaryota > Metazoa > Arthropoda > Insecta > Phasmatodea > Timematidae > Timema > Timema douglasi. Next base: position 112,013 of record CABEEJ010001073.1, on the reverse strand, counting down.
TTTTTCTACTATCCTAGATAGATTTACTTATCTTTATTTTAATTATTTATTAGTATATATCACAATTTTGTCTGATTCAATAGTTATATATATATATATATATATATATTGTATTTATAGTAGGCATTATAATAATACATTTAATTAAACATAATATACTATATTAAATCATATTCTTAAGTATAAAGAATGTTTGTACTTTCAACTATGATGTTAAAAATACATTGTAATCTCAAAAATGCAGTAACAACATTATTAATTAATATATTTTAACGAGACACAACACACAACAAATGTTTATTTTCAGTTCCATCTGTAGCTGTAAAGCCATAGTTTTTTTTAATTTTAAATATATAACTAGCTATCATGGAGCCCCTTTTGACAATATTGCTTTCAAATAGATGTTAATCCAGTTATATTGTTCCTTCAATAATATCTCAAATAAACTAATTAAAACAACAACAAAAATCCATCAAACACTTATTGTAGATGTTAGGGCAAAACACTACTATGGAAGTATGATTTTCATTCTAGAGCATACGAGCTATTTTGAAGAACTAGGATCTATAATGATGATGGTAAAGATTTAATTGTTTATAACATTTTAGTTCAATAGTTATGATAGTTTAAAATAAACCTTTAGTTTGTCTATTTAAGAGTAATTATAATATATTTTTAATTTTTATATGATTTCATTTTAAAGCAATTGAAAAATTTGTACAATATTTGTTAAAACAACTTGTTATTAATAGTAAAATAATGATATATTACATAACAAAATTTTATTAAAATAATATACAAATAAAAAATATATTAAGTCTTAGCTTTACAATAATTTTGATAATATAGCTTTATATATTTTGTCCTTGTTATAATATATTATTATTTAACTGTTGTTTAGTATATAGAAATTTATTTTATTCTGATACACATTCCTAATTGTTATTTTAATTTGTCTGAACACTATTAAATATAAATGTGAAAATTATGCTCATTTACTAAAAGAACGATATTCATTTATAAAATATTGTACCCAACAAGGTTTTAACTGCTCTGTCAGAGACAACAACTTAATACAACTATTGTAAACAGTTCATAATGACTTATCATATTCTTGATCATTAATATGCAGTATGTACAGTAGTTAACGAAATGCATTGGCACAAAATTAATCATCTCATGTTACCCTGAACATAGAGCTATGTATGACAGGTGCATTGTGGTTCTTCCTCACATGTTTACCTCCGCTCTGTTGCCAAGTAATAAGAGGAGAAGGCGCTGTTGCCAGGTGGGCGCTGCACGATGGGCACGTAGCATTGTATGCACCACACAAACCTCTCTAGAACCGAATTTGTCGCCAAGTATCAAACAAATTCGGATCTACAGGGTAGATGTAGAGCATTACTTCAGTGCTGTAGCTCGAGTTTATAAGACGAATCATAATAATGTTGATTATATCACCGCATCTTACTAACCATTCGGACTATATGCAGAAAATAATGTTGAATAATTGTGTTCTACCTTGATGAGTTGGCAGATGGGTTGAGTCCTCCATACTTGAAAAGTAGTTTCTGCAAACATAAAAGTTATAAACACATCAACTTATAAATTTAGCAAAATTAAGTAAATAAGCAAATACCTGAAGATATGAACATGAAAAAATAGTAATTGCATTATAATCTTAGTTTCCATTTGAATTAAAATTAAATTCCAAGCAACGTCCCTTTTATATGTTTCTATCCACCTTTTCTGTGCCTTCTTCCAAATATAATGTAATCAATTAAAAAGTAATAATTTAATTTAAATCTGGCAACAATGTGAATCCCAACCTTTCTGTCTCAGGCAAAAGAGACTAAATCAGCTTTGAATTTGGGCTATGTGCCCATTAATATGGAGAAAATCATTTTCTAATGAATGGAGATTTTTTTATATGAAGTTGTCCTATACTACCCAAATCTAGAGCTAACATTTTTCTACAATAAAATGATTAAATTGGTTAAACAAACAACATAATTGTGGATGAATAAAAAAAAATCTAGGTTGTAGGAATGGGAATTTAAGGGAAACTGAATTGTTTAAGTAGTTTCCTGGAGGGAGGCTGAAAGAGCCACAGTAAAAACCAGAGTGTGTAAAAAAAATCTATGTGCATGTGCAACTGTTAAGGATATGAACCAAGTCCAACCTCAATATTCCAAGTCAGAGTCAAAGATTTTAATCCCTGTTCTTCTGTTCGTGAATTTGGATATGTATTGTAAATATTTTTTATAAATAAGGCTCGCACTATGGCTATAATTTTCCTAAAGAGGGGGTTAAATGTTTATCTTGATTAAAAAGTAACTTTTGAAATTTTATGCTTTTCTATATCTGACACACAATCAAACATATTTAGAGAAGTCATAATCTGCCATTGTAATTGCAGGTTTTAAAGTAGGCCACTGGCACTATAGTAGAGCTTTAAAGGTTGCATATGTACCAGGATACTTAAGGTAGTATGCTTTACTAGGATTAATTATATTAACACTGTGTAAAAATGTTGTGCCATTCACAAAATATTATTTGAATGTGAAATAAAAATACTCTCTATTACTACAGCTACCCAGATACTGTATATGCCCAAATTAGATTCAATAATTATTGTATAGCTAAACAAAGAAAATTAATGTAAATTTAAAGTTTCAAAGGTTCTGGTTTTATTCCCGTGTCATTTTTAAATATAAATTTTAAAAACTAAACCATATATAATCAAGAATGATTGTGTATGCCTTAAATTTGTAGCCTCTGTAACAATTTGACATGTAATAAAAGCTATTACATTTTGAAACGTTTATTTAATTTGATTATAGATATGAAAAGATTAGGCATCAGATCGTATAGGTGTTGAAGTAAGCTTTAACTTTATTGTTTGTTTTATCTTTATTGGAAAGCACTATCTACGATAAAAAAAATTATTAAAACCTTTTTAAGCTATAATAAATACATTAAAATAGTTTTGTAACAAATACAATTTTAAGATTAATTTACAATGATGCTTATTTTAAAAGAAAAGATTGATAATAAAGTGAGGAAACAATTGTGTCCCAACAACTACAAAAAATATTCAAACAAATTCAATATTTAATTGAACACCCCTAAGCTACCTTTATTTGTTCTAAATAAATTTAAGTTATAACCATGTTTATTAGTTTTTTTTAACTATATCTAGTTAGATAATTATTAAAATTTTTTAATCAGAAATATATCCTCTTAAGCCTCTATAAAGATTAAAAACACTGTATAGAAAACTACATTCACTTCAACTAGTAATTAAATTAGTTATTCTAATTTAAAAAATGTAAACCGAGTTTTTACTAACTGGTTATTTTAGATCAATTCATCTCAACTTTGTATGTCTACTGTGTAGATAAATAGCAGATGTTTATAACTATTAATTCTTGCCAGCTGGTTTTGTTCTGATATTATCAATGTGGTTGATATTCAAGATTAGCATTAATATTAGAAGGTCAGTCAACAAGCTTACAAGGCCACTTAAATGACAAACACGTGGATGACATAAGTGAAAGAGTGGCTTATCACGCTACTTTGAAATATATAAATTTTTAATACAAACATTTAATATCATATATTCTTATCTGTATGTTAAAAATCTAGGCTATTAAAGAATTAATTTAAGAGTATGGATAATTAAGGTATATTCACCAAAATGTACCCATATTTGAATAAGGAAGGGCTTTTAAAACCACTGCCTAAAATCCTCTGGCCTTGTAGAGTTGGTCTCCTCAATCACTCAGCCTATCAAGCGGATGAAAGGAAATATTTATTCACTGCTTAATGAATCAACGCACAAATAAAATTTAGTCAAAACCAAGAAAGGCTACAAGTTAATTTAATAAAAAAAAACTGCTTCAGGGGCTACATAACCTAATGCATTACTCGCATGTTAGACTAAACTACCGATGACAGGGAGATCGGGTCTCGAGTCCCAGTTGGGTGTATTGGTGGTGGTTTTTCCTAGGTTTTGTTCACCCTCCCTTCGCGAAAATATGGGTCACTTCCTATAAACTCAACCTTTATAATCCCTAACTCATTAGTTTAATTAGTACTTATGCGTATAGCTTGAACAGGTAATAATAGTCAGTGCTTAAAAAAATGTATAGCCCACTTTGTTGGCTTTATGTTCTCAGTATTATGGCGTCAGTCTAGCAATAGACAAGATTACCGATGATGGAAAGATCGGGAGTCAGATAGTTCAGCTGTACTGAGGCTGTTTTTACCTAAATGGTTTTCCCCATTCCCTCCATGCAAAGCAAATACACTTCCTCTATATTCAACCTTCCTCCACCTCTAACGCATTATCTTAATACGTACATATGAATATATCGCAAATGGGAGGTAAGACGTGCTGTTATATAAAAAAAAAGTATTGAACAATTTCTACCCTTCCCCACCAAAACAAACCAAACATTGACTCCCATCTGTGGATAGCTAAACTAAAATCAGGCTCATCTAGTCTGGTTTGCTATTGATGGTAATGTTGGGGTTCGAAACCCATCCAGTACACCAAGGTTTATTTAAAAATGTTTTTCCACACAAATATGAATAAATTTCCATTCAATTTTATTATTGTTCCTTATTTCTACCGAACTAGAGTAATTAAATTGTGTATATTCTGGACGTTTAGTAAGAATCAGTTGGAAAATAAAGTTAAGGGAAGAGGAAATAAGAATGTTTCTATCTAAAGCTGTTCTCCAAGAGCTTGTAAGAACTTGCTCCATCCTTGCATCAGAAAAGGGATACCGCCAACTCATTGTACAACCATGTTAGTTCGTTTAAGCTCCATGAACACGCGCGCCAGTCCCGCTGACTCAGGATATTATTATTCTACTCCCTGACAGTGAGTGGAGAGGAAAGACAAGGGCCCCCACATGGCTTTTTCTATTCAGTGGCGGTCAAGCAGAAAAAATAATCTGGGGACAAGGAATTCATTTTATAACAGAAGACTTTACACACCAATCAATTCTGTCACAATAGTTCACCAGATAGGATTTTCTTTAATCTACGATGAGTTTTATCCCTTATCCGAGATATATGAATATACACACTAATGAGCTAAGGATGAGGAAATGTACCTGGATTTATGTGGAAGGAGAGTGAGGAACCTTTCATTCAGAATAAGACATCTCGGTACAACCAGTTAAGTTTCAAACTATGTTCTATCCATAGACAGAAAAGGCTGACGTCCTTGTATGCATGTCTACTTATGAGGATCTGCATTGGATAGTTTTTTTATATAATAATGTTTTTTAAAGGAGATTATACAACTCAATAATATAAATATAGCACTAACCAACTAACTTAAATAAGCTTCATCCATTTAATATTTACAATTTTTGCCAAAAAAATACAAGTAAACAGGAAAAAAAAAGAAGAGAGAACACGATTTTGAGCACCAAATAGTTAAAATACTATATTTAAAGAGAAACAAATCAGGGTCCTCTATTTAATTGAGAGTTAACCTTGGGTATGCTAAGAATTCCAAGGTAATATGTAAGACATTAAATATACATACACATTAATACACACATATTAAATCTTACCCTTTTTTAGCTTTGTGTCTTAGAGCTAATCATTCAGCTTATACACTTAATTTCTCAGTTAAATATTTGTATTTAATACATTTCTTTGAATGTAATCTATTTTAATTATTTTATATGTAGCCTTTACAATACTATATATAAATTGCATCATGCCCCATTAAGTTTGTGGACACAAATTTGAAGACAAGCTATATTTGGTGGTACGTGAACAAAAAAGTTCGAGTCCCCCCAACTTCTTTAAATTTGTTTCCATTATTAGTCCAATTAAAGACCATCTTTATGGTCATGCCAGAAATTGAAAAATTATACATTTCTGGCCATTCAATAGATCGATCTTAGACTCTTAGCTTAGTACTCAGAGCATATATAAATTACCACAATTTAGCCTGAATGTTAGGTATGTATTAGAAAAACGGTATAAAAAACTACTAGTATACTCTGCAGTATTAGATTGGAATGTAAGGGACTTTTTTTTGACCAAAATAAATCGAACATTTCTGCAGTATGGACAGTTTAATTTTCTTAAAACAGTTGTATAATATCTATCATGAACATAGTGCCGTTAAATGAGAAATTTTTTAAATTAAGAGGAAACGCTCATTAAATTCCAGAATATTCTTGACAGGTATTCAAGAAATGTTTAGGTTACTTTTTGAATAAAATTAAGATCTATGATTCTACTAAATAATTGTTTGCTTTAATGTGATAGAAAAATGTTGATATAAAAAATGAAAAAATACTACCCTTAACGCCAGTTTCCTATATTCCCGTCTTAAATGAATCAATGGTATCCTAAAAAAAAGGTATTTTTGATGTTTGTGTACCTTAAGAAATGTCCACAAGCCTGTACAATACTTAGGCCTCTTTTTTGTGTGATGTAGTCATGAATTATTGACAGACCTGATGGTAGAGTTATGAGTAAGATTCTTATGCATGGCTTGCCAGTCATAATCACCCTGCAATTTATAAACAAAGAGCAATCATCAGTACACATACCATAGCTATGTAGTTAAAACTATATGAGGAAAATTAGTCTTTGATAAAAACAAGATCAAGTGTGGACAAGAATCTTCCCTCCAACTTGTTGGGAATCGAACACCGACCCCACTGTCTAGAATAAGTTATTGTAACTTTAAGTATATAATAGTTCAGGTTCATTACCATTTTTAATTATATCTAACACTAACTTTTTTAATGTGGGGCAAAATAAATAATCTGAATTAAAATTTTAATTGAACCAAAACATTACACTTTATGGTGTGACACAAAAAATAAGCTCATTTTCACATTTAATTTGATTACAAATTATTTTAAGACAGATTTTAAACAATGAAAGCATAACATCGGTAAAAAAAATACTGTCTAGAATTGACTTTAGAGATAAAACACCAGTATTTGATTCAATACTAGATGCATACAATATTTTTCTTCAGATTATATATTATCCATATTTGATATATAGGTATATTTAAATACATATTAACCCATTTTGTATACTTATTATATATTTGGTCTTACATTTAGACCTGCTTTTAAAGGTCCTCTTGCATAGTCATTTTTTAAATCATTTTGATGTACTTAACTCCAAGAGACAATTAACATCTTATTCACGCAAGTCCAAACACATTAAGTGGCATTAAATTTTTTATATACGAATAATATAATAGATAATTAAATAACATTTGTTTGTGATAGAAGTTCTTTATACACAATTAGGACAAAATTAAACCTTTGGTGTATAATTATTTTATTATTGAAACTAAACATCTTGAGTGAGTATCTGGTAAATTTTGTCCTCTTTAATTAATCGTTTGGTAATATAAAGTTCAAATATACTAGGAAGATTCTTTTATAAAATACAAACATAATTTTTTGTTGGTTAGCAAATTGTTGACATCTAGCTTCCTGTCAAATAATATAAAACTCAGTATTTACAAAATAATAATTTGCTAACTGTGTGTGAAACGTGGTATCTTACCTTATTTGACAAAAACAAATAGATGGTGTTCGAAAACAAGGTGCTTGGGATGATAATTTGGTCCAAAAAGGGATGAAGATATGGGGGAGTGGATCAGTTTACATAATGATGAGTTACATATACATATACTATACTCTTTACAATACATAGTTTAGATAGTCAAGTCTCATAGATAAGAACCGTGTGTCAGGGTGTTAACCTTGCAAACCCACTGGGAAGGTCTAGACGCAGATGGGAGGATATCATTAGAATGGACATGAAAGAGATTGGGTGTAATGAGGTGGACTGGATTAGAACTAGTTCAAGATAGGGATGGATGGCATACTTTTGTAAGTACGGCAATAAAATTTAGAGTTCCTAAGGCCATAGGATAAGTAATTAATTTTTGTTATTTTATAGGTACTACTAATATTTATAAAAAGGACAGCTATAGATGGCATGAATTTACATATGAATATGTGAAAACAGTGGCAATTCAATTTATTGTGAACGTGATGCATTATAACATTCAATCAAAGGCGTGTGATCGATTATACTGCATTCAATAAGAGTACACAAATGGACCTAAATGCGATACAGAAATAATCTTGATCAAGAATGAGTTGTATTTCCAGAAATAAAGTAATAACTAAACTAAAGCATCCTAATGTGTGGTCTATCGGTTAACCAGCCAGAGTTTTAAACTAGTCATTCCATAACTAAATAAAGCATCCTAATGTGTGGTCTATCGGTTAACCAGCCAGAGTTTTAAACTAGTCATTCCATAACTAAATAAGGGCAATAAATCATAATATGCCATCCATAATAAATACAATTAGCGTTTAGACTAGGCGGTCCAGCAGTGAAACAGTATGAGTTAAGACTAAGAATCAAATAGCCAAAGCTATCATGTATGCTTTTAGTGAAGACTTACTCCATATAGCCATTATATTCTGAAAATTGAAAAATGATAACTGGACACGGGAATCGAACCCGGGACCTTTGGCTTAGTAAGCCAATGCTCTGACACTGAGCTATCCAGGAATCGTCCCATGTTCAGGGTTATCTTTTACTCAAATTTTAATGCTGAGTCTATGATGGACGTGCGGAAATCGTCGGCTACAAATGTGTGATTTTCTATGATATCTAGATGGAATAAATCCTCTCTAAAATGATACATGATAGCTTTAGCTATTTGATTATTAAATATGCAATCACCTTAAAGTTACAATAATTGTACATGTGGCAGCATTAAGCCAACTACTGAGTCAAAGGTGGCTGCGTTATCAGATATCTCGTGATCTTAATAGAATCACACATTTGTAGCAGATGATTTCTAAATGTCTATCATAAAATTTGTCTTAAAATATGAGTGAAGAATGACCATGGGCACGGGACGATTCCTGGATAGCTCAGTGGTAAGAGCATTGGCGTACTAAGCCAAAAGTCCTGGGTTCAATTCCCGTATCCAGGTGTCAGTTATAATAATCTGAAAACTGAAAAATAAAGAGTTCCATAAATAAAGACCATAAATAGAGTGAACCAGTTTGAACTTTTCAAGAGGCTTATGTAATTTAATATATTTATTGATGGGAGCCAAACAATTTAATTTTATGACTGTTCCGGCTGTTCATTTTCTTTATTAATTAAGAATACAAGTTTTTTTTTTCCTTTATTTAAGGCAGTGTATGGAAAGCATGCCGATGTATCCACCTGCTCATAAAAAAAAATATTGAACACACTGTCTGGATAACTTGTCAACAAGGCTCCACTGTTACGATGTTATAAAATATCCTACAAGTATTACAACTAATAAAATAAATAAACAACTTCCTAAAAAAAATTAACTCCAGTAAGAATCTAAGATCCTTCAACGGTGACTCCACACATTCCACCATACTCGACCCCTATGTAGGCAGGAGGATGACTGGCGCAAGACCTTCTAAAAAAACAGGACTTATTGTCATCATGTGATGGATTGGGTAGTTGAATAGAAGTTATAGGTTTGTGTTGTACGTGTAAACATAAGGTGTGAATGTGCCGAGAGGAGAGTTATTATTGTGCCAGTAGGGAGCGGAGGGGAGCAGAGGGTCCAGTGATCTATCATAATAACAATCAATGTGAAATTAAACGTTCATTAGTGGTTAATAAGGTTGATAAAGAAGTCTTATTTCGGGTGCCGGCTGGTCTGGGCAGATGATTGATTTATTGCCGAGTCAGTCTACTTGGCATTGGTGATGAAATTTTACATGCATACATACAGTATCGTTAACGATACCTAAGTTTCTGATATATAATGTAGATTTTGTTTAACATTTTAATGGTGCGTGTTTTACCGGCATTGGTGGACCCATGGTCTAAATATTTAGTTTATTTAATCTAGTTTGCAGACAATGGAAAGGCTTGGTTTCTAAAAATCAGTCTTTGTACTGAGTTTTTTTTAAATACAATTATATTTTTTCCCACCCTGATGGGTATATTTCTCTAAAATCTTACATTCCTTATCCTGACTTTAGTAATGTAATTAATATGTAGGCTATACGTATAGCTCAAATGAGTAGAGGTACAATAAAAAAAATATAAATGTACAATAGCGAGTCAATAATTAAGACAAGAAAAAAATAATTATAAAAATGACCACAGTGGTATCAATATCAGACATGGCTGCCAAAAAACACACGTCAGCCCTTGTTCAAAGAAAAATTGGATACTTTTTCTGTTGTTAGAATTTTGCCTTTTTGAATTCCTTCAAATTTTTAGCAATTTTTAACAATGTGTAGGTTCGTTGCTTAGATAAAGTGAAATTTTACTTTAATACTGAGCTTTCGTGAGTACCTCGTCAATCTTTTTTTTTTAAGGGTACTATATTTTTGAAAATTTGGACAAATCGAAAATCCAGACTTGGTCGATCCCCGATTAATAATCTTTCTATGGTATCATCAATAATGAAACAACCCACTTCAGTGGCCGAATGGTCTAAGACGTCACTATCTGTTAGACTGACTGGTCTGCTGATGACAAGGAAGATAAAGGTTTGAGTCCCTGCTGGGTCTACTGATTCTGATTTTTTCTAATTATTTTTCCACTCTTCTTCCACAAAAGTGTGGGTAAATAAAATTCTTTATTCCTCGTCCCTATCCTATTAGACTAATTATAATAGCTTAAATGCTTATAACTTGAACAAGTAGTAAGATACGGTGATAAAAAATAAATAAAGAATAATAATGAAGTGGTTCTCTTCACACCATTTTGCTACCCGTTCGGGCTATGCGCGTACCATTAACTATATAATAGTCAATGCGCATACCATTAACTATATAATAGTTAATGCGCATACAATATATCAACTACAATAATAGGGTAAGGTCGAGTAAATCATAATTTAAATTAAATGTGCACGCAAGCATTTGCATAGTAGGAGATTTGGAAACCATTTAGGAAAAACCACCTTCAGTGTATCCGATCGGGATTCGAATTTCAACCTCCCATTACAAGCAAACCAGATTAAATAAGCTTGATATTTATAGCGTGTGTGTGTGTGTGTGTGTGTGTGTGTGTGTGTGTGTGTGTGTGTGTCCCTCTCTGGTGCGGGAAATAAAAATTAAGTTCTTTAAGGCAATGTTCTTCTTTCCTAAAACAATTTGGGATGCCCAATACTTATTGTTGGGTTTTTGTATGTGTGTTTCAGGATACACCAGAAGTTTGGTAATAAACTATAACTACTCTAGCCATGCTAAATGACCGCAAAAATAATATTTAACAATGGGCCAGACACCTTTAACTCGGGTTCAATTCCAACATGGCCAAAACTGTATTAACGGCTTCTCCTTTCATCAGTGATGAATTAATATTATTATTATTATTAGCGCCGCGTCTTACTACCCTTTCGGGTTATACGCACTTACGCTAATGCGTAATGGTAGGGTGATTGTGAGATGAAATGAAGGACCTACAGTTTAACGTGGAATCCGAACCACGGTGGAGGCCTGGCATTCCCCACATTCACAAGTTGTGATTAATACACATCTTGTCAGAGGTGAAGGAAGGGTTTGGAAATCAGATAAATCTGTGACGGGACCGGGGATCGAACCCCGGCCTCCAGGATGATGAATTAACAGCCCTAGGACTTAGTATTGGGCTTATTCTAGATAAGATAGTTTGTTAGTCTTGTGCTTAAATAGCTAGTCAGTTCAAAAAGTACACACCTAATTATTATGATGGTAATATATAAAAATAAACGGGTAGCCTGCTTCAGTGGCCGCGTGGTCCAAGGCACTACTCTTGCGATAGACTAGAATGCTGATGACGGGGAGATCGTAGTTCGATCCCGGTTGGGTGCAATGAGTGTGATTTTTCCAAAACTGTTTTCCTCTTCCTCCCTGCAAATGCAGGTACACTTACTATAAATTCAACCTTTCTAATCCTTAACTCATTGGCGTAGTTAGTACATAGACGTATAACATAAACGTGCAGTAAGATGCAGTGTAAAAAAAATACCCACTTTGGTAGCCGACGGTCTAAGACGCTTCTCTCGCAGTAGACTAGACTGCCGATGATAGGAAGATTGAGTTTCGAATCTTGGTCAGACATACTGAGGATGGCTTTTCCACAAGGGTTTTCCACTTTACCTCCATGCAAATTTGGTTGCACTTTCTCTAAATATAGCCTTACTAATACCTAAAACCTTTATTGTAATTAGTACAATAAGTGTATAGCCTGTACAGGTAGTAAGATCCAGTGATAAAAGAAGAAACATTAAATATATATATTTATTAATGTCATTTACCTTTTCAGTGGGACATTTGGAGACGCTCTCCATGTTGTGAAGAACTTAGAGGAGTACTCTTTGATGTCTACAGCAACTTTCCTCGGTCCCTAAAAGATCAGGAAAACATATTGGTTGTCGTTACTTCAAGGCTCACTAGTCAACATAATATCAACATGAGGTTTGGGAGTGAATTTAAAAAGTAATAAAAAAAATAATAGATAATCTCTAAACACATTAATTCAAAGTAAATAGACTTTATTAAAACAATTAGCTGAATATTAACACACGCTTATAAAGGCGTCAGGTTTACAGGTGAGGTTTTAATCCCGGCCATGTGTAGGGGGTGAAGTGTTTTTAATGGTTTACCTTCAACAAATGCGGGCACTTTTCCTCCAAATTCTATATTCCTAATCACTCTCCCATTAATGTTCATAGATCCCAGACAGATGGGGTTGGTTTTGACAAGTGTAGATTAAATATATATTTTTATTCAAATGTTGGTTATTTTAGGTAATTATTTCTATCTTACCCGCCTCGGTGGCATAGTTGGCTAACGCGCCAGTCGTGTTGAGCTGCTCGACTGCTGAGGACGGGGAGATCTAGGTTCGAATCTCGGTCGGGGGAACTGGGGGTGGTTTTTCCTAAATAGTTTTCCACTCTCCCTCCACGCAAATGCGGGTTCATTACCTCTAATTCTACCCTCCCAATTCCTAATCCATTAGCGTAATTAGTACTTAAAGCGTATAACCCAAACGGGTAGTAAGACGTGGTGTTAAATATTATTATTATTTTTATCTTCCAAAGGTGTTTAAAAATAGGCCTACAACATTATTCCTCATGTGGAATAATGTATGTATGATTAGCTTTCAGACAAATTTTATCTTTAAATATGCATCGGAAGATTGAGTGAAATAAAACCTATGTTGGTCAAGAATTGTATCGAGCCAATTTTAAGATTGGGAGATTGATTATTGTTAGAGTTCAGTAAGTGTACTTGAACTGAAACTTGATAAGACAAAATAAGTATAGCTTGAATTTTATTAATATTGGTATATATTTATATCAACTACCAAAGAGTATGTTTGATACTAAAAATAAAACCTTTTGGAAAAATGATTTTTTTTTCCACTTTGGTTCAGACTAACTTAGTGTAGTCCAATCAGGATACATCTGCCTCATTTTTACCACTTGAAAAATTTCTCAAGTAGTTTCAGATTCACTAGCCTGGCAAATATTTCATGCCAATTTGACTAGATATAGGTCTACAAAGTGACATCACTTTCTAAAATTAAAGCAAATATTTATGAGTCTAATGAACACTAAACTGTGTTTCTACTAACATTTGATCTGTCAGAAAAAGTATAGTGTCACTATGAACCAAATAGATTTCTCATTCTTAAATTAAAATTATTGTTAATATTTCAACATATTTTTTTAATTAATCAATTTATTCAACCCAACTTAAATAGTTTGTATAGTGTTTACCTAGCACTGTCCTTCCACTAATAGACGCTATTTTGTAGATCAATCTGGTGAACTTCCTTTGAGATGAGTTGGTCATTCCAATATAGGTTTGGATCTCGAAATGTCCTTTTACGGCACCAAAACAACGTTACAACTAAGATATTATTAGACATTGAAGTCCTTCTGAAATCAAAATAGAACAACATTCCACTACAGTTCATTATTTATAGATCTTACATATGTTACAGAAACATATTAACCAATATTTTGATTCAGTGAAGTAGTGATCAGTTAATTAATAGGTCTATAATGATATTTTGCTCACCAGAAAATTAATATTGACTTTTTAAAAGCAAAGCATTAAAAGAAATTTACAATAAATATTAGTTTCCTCAATCAACTGTTACAACTAGTTATGCTTACTTAGTCCATTACAAAACTTAATTTATCAAATTTATGCCTTGTTTTAAATCCTGTGCTAAATTCAGGTTAAGAAAACATCATTTTATGCATTCAAGTAAACAAATTTTTTTTTTAATTCAAATCAATAATGAGGATAAATACATAGTTAGTTTTGTTATCTGGGAAAAAGCGTTGAGTACATAAGATATTAGAGGAAGCAAGATTGAGATGGTGTGGGAATAATAAGAGGATGGAAAAAGAGGATGCCAAAGAAAATGATTGAAATGAAGTATGTAGGAAAGAGACCACAAGGCAGGCCAAGAAAGAGATGAAAGTAGCAGATAACAGAAGGTGTGCAATTGAGAGGAGAAGAGTTGAAGCCATTAAAGAAGGAAGAATGGTGGAAGAATAGAGGAAGATGGAGGCATTTTACTAAACTGACCTGGCCACAAGCTGGAAACAGTTGATAATGATTTAAAAAATACATCGTGTGCACCCGCAAGCAATCTATATCAACAGAGGGCCCACCACCGTTAGTGATGATAGTGACTACTTTTACGGATATAGGGTGTCATATGGTCAGCACAATGAACCCTCCAGCCGTTAATCTTAAGTTTTATGAATCGGATATACTACTTATTTAATCAAGTGGCTACTCATTTGTTATCACGAAGCTGAGTTTGACCCCGTTCTAGACAAATTACCTCACAGATAAATTTTGGAAGCACCGGGGATCGAACCCGGAACCTCTAAATATGTAGCCAGGAACTATGCCCACCAGAAAGGTTAAATCGTATGTTATCAGCTTCATAATTTAAAGATAAGACTTAAAAAGTTAGACCTTATGCCTAATAAAGTAATCTTTGAAAAGTCAAGTGTTTAATGTTTTTGAAATCAAAATCCCAAAATAAATAAAACTATTTGACATGTTTTTATGCACTATCGGTAGTTAAGATTTCACATTCTTTGTATGACACCTTATCTATGTCAGTAGCACGTCTGTCTGGTGAACTAATGGCCCCGGGTTTGATCCCGGATGTGGCTAAAAAATTGTATAACATGTTCTGTCTTATGACAGATCCATTTCTTTTGTCAGTTAACTTAGACCACCAATACTCCCTGTCCTCTGCCTCCTCCTTCAAGTCCCATTTACAATGATAAATTGACATCCTGTTTTTGTGTGTGTTCTAGAATTAAGTTAGTTTGTGAGTCAGGTGTTGATAAAATCATTCGGTATTAAAGACAAACGGTAAATAGCCCTCATTATATTATATTAGATTTTTATTTTACTCCATGTGACCTTTTTTATTTCTTTTTTTTTTACTTGAGCCATTAAGATAGATCATAATTTCAAAAATGAAAGTTTAAATATTGAATAAGTAGGCGTTGTCATAGTTAGAAACTAGATAGAATGTTTTTAAGCTTCTGGTTTGAAAGTAGATCATTCAAATCATTTTTCATTCCATCTAATTTGGTTGCGTGTGTGCGTTCTACCAATGAACTTCAAGTTCCAATGTAGGTAGTCCAACATATCTTACTAATGTCAACTACATTCTTTAGAGATAGTATCTACAATACCATCCTCTTAAAAAACTTAGTAATAAATCTCAAATGTTTTTGGGCTGGCATGAAAGATATAATTTAATACATCTAGTGATATGTTTCAAGAGCAATGCAAAGAAAATAAACATAATAATATGATTAACATAAAATTATAATTCTTATCAAGATGTGTCCATTAAAAAAGTAAGCTTAGATGATTAATTTTCCTTTGCGAGCAATTTACAAAACAATTTAAAAATGGTGAATTATATTGAAGGTCAATTATACGTTGATAAAGTAGGCCAAACAGTACGATTGATATATTCTAATGTTAAATTACACTCGATAGTATAATATATTTTATATCTATAATTTATTATTGGTCTTAAGGTTAGTAATTATACTATACTATATAAACACTTGTGGCATAAGTTTTGTAAATGTGACGTTAAATATTCATCAGGCACAAGAAGTAATTACTTCAAGGGTCTATTTCATACTCCACTTGTTACCACCTCGTAGGATTATTCACATGCTACCCGCCTCGGAGGCGTAGTTGGCTAACGCGATAGTCGTGCTGAGCTCGACTGCTGAGGACGGGGAGATCGAGGTTCGAATCTCGGTCGGCTGAACTGGGGGTGGTTTTTCCTAAATGGTTTTCCACTCTCCCTCCACGAAAATGCGGGTTCACTTCTTCTAATTACCCTTCCCAATTCCTAATCTATTAGCGTAATTAGTACTTAAAGCGTATAACCCGAATGGGTAATAAGACGCGGTACTATATATATATATATATATATATATATATATATATATATATATATATATATACACACACACATGTTTTAAGCTTAGAGGGTAAGGATGAGCTAGGTATAACTTATAGTAAATGTACTAACATTCGCTTGATGAAAAATTAGTTCAATACACTCTTTAAATATTTGTACCCCTATAGGTAGCTCAATCGCCGTCTCATGAAATAAAATCAAATATACACCTTTGTCTGCGTGTCCACCAGTGCAGCTGGTTATGTCACTGACGCCTATGTCCACGTATCTATTAGAGCTGGTTATTATATTCATATCTAACCTAAGGTTATTTAAATATAATTTTTAGGTATATAATTAATCTCATATAATCCCTTTGTATTATTTTGTTAGCAGACACTTTCTAACCATAGGGATGTACTGTAGAACCTGGTTAGTTCAAGCGTCCGTATTTGAATTCATGTTTAGTTCAAACTTTTCCGTTGGTCCGGTGAAAATTCTATTAAAACAATGTTTTAAAAAAACCACATGTAATTCGAGCTTATTTTGTTTAATTTGAAGTAAAAATTGACTCGAAGCTGAGAAAAAAACGCCTGATATCTCGTGTAGGAAACACGTTCACTACTAGACTGTTGCCGCGCGGGTAGTTAGGCTCTCCGCGTTTCAGGGGCACTAAAGTTTGGTGTTCCTTATGAGGATTTTGTGAACTTGGGCGAGAAATTAGCAGTTTGCGGTGAACTTACAAATGCAGACATTTTGGCAGATGTTGTTAGCAAGAGAGAAGCTAATCCCAACATCTACGCAGGCCATGGAACACACCGAAGAGTTGAGATGGTTTGTTGAGATACAACTTAATGTAAGCCCTTTTGTTCTCCGGGCGCTTTATAAACTATACTTCATTCACGGTAGGAATTACTCTTTGAAAGGTCTTTTTTCCTACCAATGTCATACTATATAATAGAGTTCTGGTAGGGAAAAAGGTTTTTCAGAAAACAATTCCTACGCTGAACATACTTTAGAAGAGTTTACTCCAACGCAAGATTATTAATTAAACAAATAAATCAAACATTTCTAGTTTTCTTTTGAAAATATGTAAATACATGATGTTACATACATATTGTACATATTGCTATAGAAAATCTAAGAATAAAATTATACGTACAGTACTGTGTTTTACTTCACTGAATTTATGTTTGAAGTTATTTTCCTACAAAAAAAGAACTAACCTAATTCGAATTTGTGGATATTTAGAATTTTTCTAGCTGTCCCTTCAGCTTAGAATTAGCCAGGTTGACTATATCATCCCTTGACTTACAAACTAATCTAATAAATCACTGTAGAAATAACCTTATGTGACAGTTCAATAAGTAGCTTGTTTTCATAGTTTATCATTGTTAACAGATTGTGCTAGTTTTGACATTTAATATAATTATAGTAGCTTTTATTTTTATTTTTTCTATGCTGTGAATAGTGGTTTGATTTCTAAAAGGTCCATTATGTGGTGATTCGATTATATAAATATGAGTTGTTATTTTGTTACATATGTAATATATGTTTCTCGTACATCACATATGTTATGAACATAGAGGCATTAGACGACAAATTCTTTAAATAAAGAGACAAGGTTGTCATCAAGTTCAATGACACCCTTGACAAATATTCAAGAACTGTTGATAGCTTACACCACGTGAAGGAAATTAAACTATGTTTGTACCGAAGTAATATCTTATATAATTTGACCAAAATAAGTTTTGATATAAAAACTGCTTAGCTTAATGTTGAACCATTTCTCTTTCTTTGTTTTCTCTATCTTTCTCTTTCACATATGTGTAGGAGGTTTATTTCCTAAAATACTCTTTGTGCGATGACCTGTCTCGGCTATAAAACTAAATAGACAGCTAGCCCCAATAACGTAGCAAAATTGTACTAGTAATAAATTGTCTCTCCATATCCTGAAAAGTATGAAAAGGATCACTAATAAATTATTACCCAAAAATCCTCTATGGGGTCTAAACCCTTTTATATTTCAAATGTTAGTAAAACATTTTAAAAGCTGTAATGAAGCAACCCAACAAAGTGAAAAGGCACATCTAAATACTAGTTTCTCTTGTCGTCCAATTGCTGCTGTCAATCATGGCACAATACCTTCACTACAGGGAGTCTCCTTTTAACAGCTGGGAAACATTTAGCTTAGAAGTCAAGATTTTTCAATGGGATTTTACATGTTTTACATCATATTCCTTTGTCAAATGTGAAATGTTTTGAAAAGTAATACTTTTTGTTAAAAAGAAAAGAGAAAAAAATCCCTGAAAAATAAAGTATTAGAATTACTGTATGAATGCGTGAAATAGGTTGATATCTAAATTTGGCAGGTACATAACTGAATACCAGGTACCCTATCTATCCATAGCTCACCTTGTATAAAGGTTTTTGGTGACCTGGCGGTCTAGGGGTAAGGTGTCGGACTTCTGTGCTGGCGGCCGGGGTTCAATCCTCGGTCCCGGCACAGATTTTTCTGATTACCAAACCCTTCCTTCACCTCTGACAAGACATCTTGGGAATGTGGGGAATGCCAGGCCTCCACCGTGGTTCGGATTCCATACTAAACTGTAGGTCCTCCATTTCATCTCACAATCACCCTACCTTTATACATTAGCGTAAGTGCGTACAACCCGAACGGGTAGTAAGACGCGGTGCTAATAATAATAATAATAATAATAATAATATAAAGGTTTTGTCCTGCCTGATACTAGAACATCAAAGGCAATCACCATATCATAGTTCATTCAAAAAAATTATTTATTTTATTCATTTATTTAACACCGCGTTTTAGTACCCGTTCACTTAAATACTAATTACATTAATGGGTTGGGAATTGAGAAGGTTAACTTTAGAGGAAGTGAGCCCACATTTGTGGGTAGGGAGTGTGGAAAACCACTTAGACAATAATCATCCCCCCTCCCCAGTTCACCCGACCGAGATTCTAACCTCGATTTCCCCGTCCTCGGCAGTCTAAACTAACACTAAAATTAGCGCGTTACCTAACTATGCCACCGGGGTGGGTAGTTTATTTAAAATCTATCAATCACCATGCACTCTATATTTTTACTGTATTTTTAAATTACAACATAGCGATTGTATTTAGATAGATAGTTATTGTTATATCATTATTATTTTATGTTTAATTGTAATAGTAACTGATTTAATTGTCAATTTGTAGTAAAATTAAGAGTAGGATTAGAACTTAGTTTCCCCACTGAAGCCGAATTATTATTTTTCTCTACCTTATAAAGGGCCACAAGAATGAGGATTAAATCACGATAGTAATCGCTCTCCTTCAACAACAACAGGTAGTTCCACTACGGTGACCACATAGTCTAAGGTGCCACTCTAGCAATATACTAGACTTCTGAAGATGGATAAATCAGAGTTTGATCCCGGTCGAGTGTACTGAGGTTCTTTCCTAAATGGTTTTCCACTCTTCCTCCATACAAATGTGGGTGCACGTCCTCTTAATTTACCTTTATAATCCCTAACACATTATGGTTATACGTCTATGTACTAATTACACTAACAGGTAGTAAAACATAGTTCTAAAAAAAAAGCTTTAATTTCATTTGACTTTAACCTAAAGTAGACGTTCTTTCCTTGGAATTTTCTAGGAAAGAAACTTTAACATCACTGGTACGAGCCAGATAGTTGTTCTTTTCTATCACCCTCACTACACCCGATTAAGATTCGAACCTCGATATCCTCGTTATAGTTAGCTACGGAGTAGCACGCTTTGACCATGTAACCACCGAAGCGGGTGATAAGTTAGTTCCCATCTAGATAATACGTAATATATACCCTATTGTCATGATTTTATATTCGTATTAATGGACAGTGTACATAAATTAGGTCTATGAAATGTTGTGATATGTATAATGAAAGTGATAGGATGCGTGGCATGGACGTAAGGAACTAGCCTACGTAGCCTACAGTTAGGACCTAAAGTCAAATGTTTAAGGCGGGAACATAGTGTACGCGAGTTAAGTGCAGTAGTTATGATTTTTTCTTAGTGAAACATTATTTTTGGACAGAATAAATAAAATATTCCTCCAGTAAAAATATAAAATGTATTTTTCTTCATATAGTGATATCAACAGTTGTTGAATATAAATGCCATACGCATAGAAGCAATAGATGATTAAATTTTTAAACATAGAGAAAATATAGTAATTTTAGGACGCCCTTTGAGGATATTCAAGAACTGTTGAGGTTACCATGTGAAGAAAATTAAACTCTCATGTTTGTACTGGAAAAATATTTTAGCTTTTTGGTCAGAGAATTATTTATTTTTTGCTAAAACTGTGATATTTCCCTTTCAACTGGATTTCCTTAAACTCCCACTCTAACGGGGACTCAAAAGAATTTATTTCTCTTAAATTTAAGTTACGGTTATACTTAAGGTAATTAGTTACATTCCGATGTTCACAGGACCTTTAAAAATAATACAAAAATATGTTGCCGTCAACAATGATAACATTTTACTATATTATTTGTGTTTTTCGACATTATATTGATAATATCTATCGAAAGTGACAGCTACAGATCATGTGAGTTATTGACGTATGAATACGTTAAAGTATATCTTGTTACTTTTATATCAGTCTTCTTAAGAAAATTGGACAGTTATAGCCGGCATATATTGATTCTAAGATTCCTAGTAAATAAATAAATGATAAAACTACAAATAAGTGAACTGGAAAGAATATGGCCCCTTTTATACACCCTCTACCCCCCTCACCCACCCTCGCTTAAATATATCTCATTGCCAGGTAGATGACCTTGAGCCGGGGTCAGGAATACGGCCGGTCAGTGGAGGGTTCCTATATTCGAGCCTGGCCCCCTTGGCAATAAAAACTTATTGTAATGTCTTGACCCAACCTTCCAACAGATCCGACGCGCTTTTTTTTTCACTCGCGTATAGTAAGCGTCCCAAAAACATTAGCCACAAAAAAAATCAGGATAAAATCCATAGGTCAAGGCCTGTGAAATAAGCTAAGGCAAAAATAATACCTACCTCTCGGACTGATTTATTCCCCAGTTTGTTAAATAAATAGATTAAACTTGAAGGAAATTAACTCTTCGGATAAATATCAGATCATCACAAAAACCTGTTCTTCAAAATAAGTAAGGTTATACAAAATAATTATGTAGCCTCTTATATATTACAATTTTATAATACTCATAGTACTGTAAACAGTAGACAAAATTTCTTACGTTTACAACATTCTAAATAGTACATCAGGTTAAGCATTATGTAATTTTATTATTATCATCCCTACAATTTTTTTTATAAGCAGCGCTTCTTACTACCCTTACGGGCTATATACAGTAGCCCAATGGCTTCTTTGGTGCTGACTGACGGCTCACAGCTGACTTCTGACAATCAAAATTTAGGTATATACCTAAATGTTGAATGTCAAAAGTGACAGCTGCTAAACACATGTGTTTGTAGATCATCTGGTTTGGCGTAGGGATACGTAATTTGGTCTGGTAACTTTTTAAAACTGTCAGCTGTGAGCTGTCAGTCAGCACCAAAGAAGCCATGGGGCTAGTGTATGCATATAAAATTAGGTTGGTTGTTTACACCATGAACCTAAAAAGTTTGTGAAGACCTCTAGGCTAGGTACTAATTGATTATGCCTTATACCACAACTTTGATGATAAGCTATATATGATCATATTCAATGTATACATCGCTCCATTTGCATAAATATAAATTATTCACATTTTATCCGACACCTGAGCTCAGTCAGTTGCGTATATGTCTACTGAGATAACGGTACTAGGTTCGATTCCTGGAATGGTCGAATAATTTTTCATTGGTAAAATGTGAGTTTACCTTTTCATAATGATTAATTAACGACCGGAGGCTAAATGTTGTTTGCATATTTAAGTTTGTTTATAGGTAGTGGAGGACGGGGAGATCGAGGTTCGAATCTCGGTCGGGTGAACTGGGGGTGGTCTTTCCTAAATGGTTTTCCGCTCTCTCTCTCTCCACGCAAATGCGGGTTCACTTCCTCTAATTCAACCTCCCCAATTCCTAATCCATTAGAGTAATTAGTACTTAAAGCGTATAACCCGAACGGGTAGTAAGACGCGGTGCTAAAAAAATATAAATATTATAGGTAGTGTGCTGATATATTTAGTTGGTTTAGAAAGTGTACGTTAATAAACCTCAAATAAATGAAAAACACCTACATCCCGTTTCGGTGGCCGAATTATCTAAGAATGCTTCACTCTCGTATTGGACTGGTCTGCTGATGACAGAGATATTGGGGTTCAAATCTTGGTCGGGTCTATTAGATTTATTTTTTCCCTAAATGGTTTTCCATTCTCCTTCCATGCTAATAAAGATTTATTACAGCTAAAATGCTTCCTTCCACGTCCCTATCCCCTTGGATTAATTACCCTACATACGAATGGACTGAACTCGTGGTAAGACATTGAAATAAAGAAATAACATCTACACTGTCCAATAACAGTATATAAAAACCATGGTTGCAAGATGTAGTAAATAGAAACTACCTTCTCCGGATTATATTATTTTGATTTTAGATTGGCTGTACCAGAAAATGCCGATAGTTAAATATGGCCTTAATATTACAAGGTCCAATCAAAAAGACACAAGTTGTGAGGTGGTATCTTCCACCTTTAAGATAAATTGGTTTTGATTTTCAGCTAAAAGTTCTCAAACCTGTTAAAGTGTATTTTATTTAGTGTTAAATTTATCTGTAGGCTTGGAATGAAAGTTTAAGATGAGGGTGTAGGGAACATGAGAAAAGGCCAGTGTTTTTGAAAATTTATAGCAAAATATATATATTTTTTTGCCAAAATAAATAAAATTTTGCTCCAGTATGAACATAGCGTTAATCATATGGTGATATCAACGTTATTGTTGAATATGTTATAAGCATATCGGCATTAGATGAAAAACTTTTAAATGAAGAAAGAAAGTTTTCATTTAAATTCTAGGACACCCTTGTTCTGCGTTCTGTCAGGCGTTTTATATTTCGTATTAGGCCACTAGTATGAAATTTGGCAAAGACTAGGCCTATATCTACTGTGACCTTGTTTAAAAACCATCGGGACAAAACTGATATCACTCCCTGATGGGCGGGAGGGAGGAGGGGGGGGGGAAAGGAATAAAAAAAACTTTTATTGGCATTGTTATGTAAACCGCGTGTTTTTTTTCCTTCAAAATATGTCTTACGAATAATGTTCCTTATACAATTTATCTATAATAAAGGTTAACATAATGTTTTTGATATGAGCCGTTAGGCCAAAATATCGATTTTTTATAACTCAAAAATATGTAAAACTCTACTAGACAACTTTTCCCCACCGTTCGGTGATTTTATTGACTGATTACACCAAGACTAAATTTCACCATAGAGGAACCATGCATGGTGCTTTTTTTTTAATTGCTAAATAATGTTTTATCTACAACGGCAAAATGTTTGATGAGCTAGTTTGGCAAAAAGTTTATGGTCGATATTTTCAGAACGGCACTCATATGACGCCACCCATGGAAAAAAAAAAAAAAATTAGGAAAGAGGAAATTACTTCTCCGCCTGTCGCCTTGGCTTCCCGCCAGTTTTAACGGTTCGACCAAACCGCCATCATGGAAGTCTGCATTCCTTTAAGTCTACAGTATTTATTAGGGTGTTGTATCGAAACATAAAATTCTTATCTTTTTATTTTTCCAGATTGTATTGATTCATACCAATATCTTGTTGCGAGTGGTCAAGAGCTAGAGCTAACATAATCTTAATACTCAATTTAAATAGGATAGATAAAGGTGTGCCACTTGGAGGAATTTGATTAAATCATTTCCTACGTCACCCAAACCACTGCAGTTCCTTTTTAATACTAAAACATCGACAAATATATTTTTTGATAAAGTCTAGTAGGCCTAATGACGTTTATTGGATATGGGTTTGTATTTTAAAGGTTTATTTACTATTATTTTTTCTGGCATCACGTCTTACTACCCGTTCGGGTTATACGCTTATGTACAAATAACGCTAAAGGCTTTAGGGATTAGAAAGGCTATATTAAGAGGAAGTGTACCCACACTTGTTTGTAGGAAGAGTGTAAAAATACATTTTGGGGAAAACCACTCTCAGTACACACAACACAAATTTCGAACCTCTTTATCACCCCCGTCACCAGCAGTCAAGTCTACTGCGAGAGTAGCGCGTTAGACCACGAAACCACCTAGGTGGTATTTATTATTTAAAGCCTCAAAATGTGACCTGGTCTTTAACAACATAGTTTGTCTTCTATATAGCTTTGTCGCCTTTGTCTATGTAACACAATGGCTTGTGGACTGAGTGGCGTCACTAGCTCAGACAATCGGATATCTTTCTCTATAATGAGCTACCTTCTACTCTCTTTACATTTATACCCAATTTGATTGATGGCCGCACGATCCAAGACGTGACTCTCACAATAAACTGGACTATCTATGACAAGGTATCAAGGTTCGAATCCCAGTCGGGTGTAATGAGTTTATTTTACACTAATTGTTTTCCACTCTTTTTCCACTTAAACAAGTGTGTTTCCTCTAAATTCAACCTTCCTCATCCCTAACACATTAGCATAATAATTAGTGCATAAACGTATATCCCTATGCATTTAGTAAATTCAGTCCAATGTTCATAAGAAGAACTTTATTTGACAGCTAGAAAATCTATTAATCTACTTTTTCTTATTCAACGTTAAATAATTTGTAACCATCAATTTTTTTTATATAGATAGGCTATTATCAATACCTATGCATGATTATTATTATTATTATTATTATTATTATTATTAGCACCGCGTCTTGCTACGCGTTCGGGTTATACGCACTTACGTTAATGTGTAATGGTAGGGTGATTGTGAGAAGAAATGGAGGACCTACATTTTAACGTGGAATCTGAACCACGGTGGAGGCCTGGCATTCCCCACATTCACAAGATGTCTTGTCGGAGGTGAAGGAAGGGTTTGGTAATCAGATAGGTCTGTGCCGTGACCGAGGATTGAACCCCGTCCGCCAGCATAGATGTCTGACACCTCACCCCTAGACCGCCAGGTCACCCAACAAGAAGTTAATGATCTTCAATATTTATAAGGAATAATTTGCAAATTCTTATTATTAATATTATATGTTTAACGTACTAATTAAATATGTATTTTAGTTGCATACTATTATATGTTAGGAAAATATTTTTTTTTATAAACCATGTCATCACACCCATTTGAGTCATTTGCACATTTACACTAATTGGTTAGCGATGTGAAAGGTAACATTTAGAGTAAGTATACCCGCATTTGGTTTGTTTGGTGCGAGGGGATAGTGAGTAAAATATTTAGTAAAAAAACTCATTTTATACGATTGGGATTGAAATAACTATCTCCTCGGCAATACAATTAAGTATATCCTGAACCTAACGCTTCAGACTCCGTGACCACTGGAACGTGTGCTATGGGAATTGGAAACATACACCATAATAAAACTATATGTTCTTTCATAATGTCTTAGTACCCATTCGGATACAAAATTATTTATCCACCATTGGGGTAAGATTGAGAAAGGTCGCTTTAAGGTAAATGTTCCCCCATTTGAGTGGACAGAATGTGATACACAATCGGGGATCAAACCACGACTTCTTCGTCACCGGCAAACCAAACTAAATGAGTTTGTCATTTAGAACGCGTGCTGACCGGTGCAAGTTTTACTGAAAATTATCTCAAAATAAATTAGGAAGGGAATAAAAAACGGCAACACTGGACGATGATATAAAATATGTCAACGAAGTGTTATAATTACACTTCCACAAAACAACATTCACCTCGCACCATTTAAGTCACCTGGGTCGACAAAAAAAGAAGTGTTTGTGTTGTGTGTATATATTTATCAAGCTCACTGCAGTCTTTTGAGTTGAATGAACCACTTGGCGCTCATACAAATAAACTGTGCAGAAGAGGGCTAGGAATGGGGAAAGAAAGAGAAATAGAGGAGCCAATTTTAAATGTGTTAGAAAGTCTCTTCCAAAGTCACAATTTGTTTGTGTGTATGTGTGTGTGTGTGTGTGCGCGCGAACAACCAGTCAATTTAAACAAAATACGTATTTTTATATTAGAATATTCTAATTCAAGGCTATTATAAGTGTGGGGTAAGGGGAGGAGGAATGGGAGGTCAACTTTGAGAAAATGCACCCGAAATAACTTTTAGAGAAGTTGGAAGAGTCAAATTTACAAAATTCAGATGAAGGTCAAATATTTCTTAGTGTCACCCGATCGATATTCGAACCTAATACTGGCAATTTAAGACTGATGAACACTTGTTGCCTTAGATTGGTGTCTCTAAAACTGCAATACGCGTACCCCCAAGGGCAATATCAAAATCTCAGGGGTTACAAGACATACCACTGAGTTTATTAAACATTTAAAAATATATAAATGGTATGGATGATGGACAAACTAAAGAAAGTTTTTGATGTGATGTCATAAACTTGTTTAAGCCCTTAGTATCTGTTTTCGATACTTTGCTTAACTTTCCACTTATGTTTTATTAAATATTTGGAGATAACGCACTATTAGCTTAATCAGGTATTGGTTTTCTTTTACTTTCTCTCTACCACTTGGAGATCGTCAAAAAAATCTAGCTTGAGATTTTGATAAATGTTGACATTTCATGATATACTTAAAATGAAAAAAAAAATAGTTTTCACGTTACCGGCTGTATGTCTCTTTCTTTGTTTGTCCATCCGTCTGTATGTACCTCGACCTAAAGCCGAAACTTAGTATTTAGGGAGTTTTGATAAGCTTCGTCCTAGGGTTTTTTTTTTAGAATTAAATTTATATCCCTAAAGTTAAGGGTAGTTAACTGAAGGGAAAAAAAGAAAAGATAAATTATTTTATCAAAAATTGTTCTAAATATTTTGATTATATTTTGTATTTAAAGATTCATTGACACTAGAAATAAATTGGCATTATAATGACTTTGAGTGTATCTTGATCAAACTGAAATTTACAATTTTGATCACAAACTCCGCAACTATTTGGAATACGAGATAACCAAGCATAAGGTGTGGCACAATTTAAAAAAATAAGATGCAATAATTATTTTTTTTTGTTTTATTAAGATAACCGTACTTGAAATATGAAATTGTTTGTTATGATATTTTGCGGACAGAAGGTCCCTTTTATATCAATATTTCTGTAACAGTGTGTATTATTTCATTTTCTCTCTTTGGTGGAATGTACCTGCAGAAGTGGGTATTATTTTGTTTTACAAATCTTAAAGAGTTATTAGAAAAATATATCTACTTTGAAATAAACGACAGAAAATATATGTGTGGTACATATACCTTTTTTTTTATGAGGAGCTGGAAGGGGGCCATTTGGCTGGCCATGAGGACCACGTGACAATCAAAAGTTCGGAAAATATTGCCTTGGTCAGTGTGATCCCCCCCCCCTCCCCGCCCCCGGGGACAGGTAATAAATTTAATTACACTTTAGTCAAATACGACCACCTCTGTAGACTATCCCTGGCTACGGATCCAAAAGTCCCAAGTTCGGTCTCTATACATTTTTTTTGTGTGTGAAGCTGTGAGACTGGAGTGGGGTCAAACTAATTTTCAAGAGGAAAAATTAGAGACTACTTGAATAAAAAAAAATAGTGGATACAATCTAGAAAACTGAGATTAACGGCCGGAGGCTCTGTTGTACTGACCATATAACACCTGTATCCATCATTCTGGGCCCTGTCATCGCTAACAGCAACGGCTGTTCGGTAGGTATAGCTCGCTTTGGGGCCTTGTGACATGAAATAGTAAAATATTAATAGTTATCAAACAAATGCCATCCCTCAGGTTACAGTGATGAATAATTAATCCGGAGGACTGTGATTTGATTCCACTTAGTGTTAATTATTCATGGTCATCGCTAGCAGTGGAAAAAAAGGTATCCTCCTTCCTCTTTTCTTCCAATAATGAGTGTTTTAAGAAATATATAAACAAATGATTAAGGTAACTTTTTATGTTCAAGTTAAAGTCAGAACGACAATATTTATTTTAAATAACTTTACTTTGCAATCGCTCTGTAACTGAGGTCAGTCTCCCCTTCTTAATAATTTTAGCTCAAGCTACTGTAGGGCATGTCTTTATTAGACATCTTTTCTTGAATACTAACTTCCACCCCCACCCCCTCCCTCAACACCTGTTTCCACCGAAACTTCCTAAAGTCCTTGACAAAAAAATATGTATATTGTGCGGGGGTGGGGGAAGGCGGGGGGCATATTATAATTGTATCTAGGGGTGCAAAATTTTTAAATCCG
This sequence comes from Timema douglasi, assembly GCA_901482245.1. NCBI lineage: Eukaryota > Metazoa > Arthropoda > Insecta > Phasmatodea > Timematidae > Timema > Timema douglasi. The sequence goes on along the minus strand of CABEEJ010001073.1, from coordinate 83,143 downwards.
CCACTGCTCCCCCCTTTCCCCCACTCTTTAAATATTTAAGAGCTAACGAAGTGCATGTGCTGATGAAGATATTAACTACATTTTTTCTTTGTATTTATCCTGATGCTATACAATTATTATTTAGGAACCAAGGCTGGGCATGTAGTATCAGGCTAAGACAGTCTGTACGTTGTGTAATGATATGATTTGTTACCTAGTTAAACAAAACACCTGTGATTACAAAGATAAAGGCATGAGCCTTGTCTAGTTTGGTTTAAAGGTAACGGATCGAGGATGGGTTATTTCCAGTGGCGTGGAATGCTTTCAATGATGTTCAGTGCTTATTAAAACTGTTACTGTAATATGTTATCCCTCTATTGGTCCTCATTTTAACAATCATTCATAGATTACAATCTACATACCTCAAATTGGAGTATATGTTCACTTATACCTGGCCAATAAGTGCTCTATTGTGTAGTGAGAAAAATTTGAAAGTACACGCCACGGTGGTCAAATGGTTTAAGGCTTCACTCTAAAAAATATATTGGACTGTCAAAGACAGGGAGATCAGTGTTCAAATACCCTTTGGGTGTATTACCACTCTCCCTCCACAAAAATGTGGATACACTTCCTCTTAATTCTAAATTCCTAATCCCTAACACATTAGCGTAAATAGTAAATGCGTGTAACCCTGACTGGTTAAAGTATGCTTTGCTTACCCTGACTACGTACCAATGTTGCCCTCAAAAAATTTACTCAACTTTCATTCTTAGTCTAAAGAGTAAATTTTAAAAAAGCTCGTGCAGAGAGTCTGTCTTTAAATTTTATTAGAGTTCCTTTAGAGATCTTTGTAAATTTATTGTGTACGTTAGCATACAATTTACGATCGAACTTGTTTAAAAAACACACACAACACCAATTTTCCCAGCCATTAGTTCATCCCTGTGAAATTTCAACAACAATATACCAACTTCAGTGGACAAATAGTCTGAGGTGTCACTCTCGTGTTAGATTGCCTGCTGATGACGGGGAGATCGGGGCTCGAATCCGAATCGGATTTACTGAGGGTGATTTTTCTTAAATGTCTTCCCATTCTTTCTTCCACACAAATGAGGGTAGATTACCTCTAGAATGCTCCCTTCCTCATCCCTACCTCATTAGACTAATTATCATATATGCGTATTACAAATATGAACTAGTAGTAAAAAACGGCGATTAAAAAAATATATATATATATATATATACACACATTTTTCGGTCTTTATGGGAATCGAACCATATTACCAACTGAGCTAAAGTGCCGAACTCCCGTATCGATAGTAAAAAGTGGAATAAGGTGTTTAATGTAATGGTAAATTACTCTGAAAGTTAGGTTAAATCATCATGAATAGAATAAGACCTTATCTGTCACGTGTTCTTGATCATGACCTGCCGTACGACCCCTAGACACCGTCCCATTGTCTGGAGAACTCTACTATTACCGTGACCAATGGCAGTAAAAAAAACAAAAAACAAAAAGAACACGAGTGCTCGCGTTACCAATGACGTTGTTTTCGCTTGTTTGTCTGGCTGACGTCACGGGAAGGGGTGGGTTCTGCATCTGGATCAATGATGCGAGACTTTTTGGCACCTCATGCAGTGAAGGGGGCATAGCAGTTTTGTTGGGTGCATGGATAGTGTGTAAGGCTATAGGTTTGACGTCTTAATCTAAGGGGTAGATACGAGATGAGGTAGGCTATTAGTCATGATGGAGTGCCCTTGGATTAGTATGGAAGATGTGGTTAGTTAATAGACAAACTTTGAAGTTATTTTAAGCATTACCACAGTAACAAAAACAAACACATTATTTTCAACATATATAATTAAATAATGGCTTAATCAACTGTTTGAATGTTTAAGCTAATATATCTTGCAATACATGTTATATTATTATTATTATTAGCACCGCGTCTTACTACCCGTTCGGGTTATACGCACTTACGCTTATGTGTATTAGTAGGGGGATTGGGAGATTAAATGAAGGACCTACAGTTTAACGTGGAATCCGAACCACGGTGGATGCCTGGCATTCCTCACATTTACAAGATGTATTGTTAGAGGTGAAGGAAGGGTTTGGTAATCAGATAAATCTTTGCCGGGACCGAGGATTGAACCCCGACCACCAGCATAGAAGTCTGACACCTTACCCCTAGACCACCAGGTCACCAATACATGTTATAGGATGTCCACTCAATCATGGGTGTAACCCATTTTGATATTAAAAAATTGAATAAAACATTCGTGTGTGCTGAGATTAGAACAGTTACAGTAGCCCCATGGCTTCTTTGGTGCTGACTGACAGCTGACAGTTGAAAGCTTTGAAAAGTTACCAGAACAAATTATGTATCCCTACGCCGAACCATATGATCTACAAAAACATGTGTTTAGTAACACTTCTGATGGTCAAAATTTAGGTATATGCCTAAATGTTGACTGTCAGAAGTCAGCACCAATGAAACCATGGGGTTACTGTAGGTCGGGATGTTAAATCCTGACTAGCCATACACGAATGAATAAACTGGAACATCTAAGGATAGAAGATTAGAGTGTATTTGTCAGTAATTCATGAGCGCATTTCCTACATACAGCTATCGTGGTGGACTGGGAAACTTGAATCATTGCCTCAAAAGTATTGAACATAAGCACTATGAGGCTAAATCAAATTTGAATACATTTCCTCCCCTACAGATATTATAGGTAGCATGCTTAAAAATTCACACACATGTAGTCATCACTCTTGAACTCTGATGCATGTTATAGTGGTAATGCGCTTAGCTCCATAGTTCGATCCCTTACAAATTGACACGTAATGTTTGACAACAAGATCAGTGCTGTTGCTGATTTGAAAGTAAGCTTTGGGATTGGATATTTGTATGATCATGTCATTCATGTGAGCTGATTATTGATCAAAATGGAAGGTTATAGGAATATAATATTTTCTTAACCCCTAAAATTTCAAGGAGCATGTAACTAGAGGGTGAGCCTATCTTACAAGTTCTTGGATCAAGATTCGCAATTTCCCACACCCATTTCCATTTGTGGCTCTAGAGATGGATAGTAACACGCCCAAAATGTATGTTACACGCTCTTCTCTTCAGGTGAATGTTATACTAAGTTAGGTAACATGAGTGACTTAAATAAATGGTAACAAATTTTCCTGAGTAACATATATGATTTAGAAGTATGATAACACTTAATTAGGTAACAAGAGTGATTTAGGTGCATAGTGGCACGTTCAGCTATGTGTCACATTAATAATTATTGTTTTATTGATTGTTAGACTTACCCTTTAAGAAGAAGGTACAAAGTCTTTCCCACCAGTGACGAGGCTGATCAGGAGCTTTAGTGAGCATTCTGTCGACTGGCCCTAAAACAATGTCCTCAAGAGTGTGATCAAGGAGAAGTCCCAACTATAAATCTGGAGGCATCATCACTGGAGGAGTGACTCAATATTGTCGTTCTCATTTACCGTTACTACGGCTTAATGAAGAGCACGGGAGAGAAAGAGCTCTTCAAAGAAATTATATCTGCAGAGATCTTTGATGACCAGCGGGTAGGAGGAAGGTTCGCAGTATTCGGAGTCTTCTTTACCTGGATTAAGATCATCTATTAAATACATTTATTACTAAACATAATAGGAAATAGATCAACTATATGATTAGTAATACATTATTTACTCTAACTTCCAAGCATTAACGACTAAACATTCAGGATGAACAGTAAACCTATAATAAATATATTAGGTAAATCATAATATATGATTAACTACAGTAGCCCCATGGCTTCTTTGGTGGTGACTGACAGCTCACAGCTGAAAGCTTTGAAAAGCTACCAGACCAAATTATATATCCCTACACCGAACCATATTATCTGCAAAATCATTTGTTTAGCAGCTGTCACTTCTGACAGTCAAAATTTAGGTATATATCTAAATGTCGACTGTCAGAAGTAAGCTGTGAGCTCTCAGTCAGAACCAAAGAAGCCATGGGGTTACTGTATTAAGTATGATCAACTAAGGGAAAGGTATGGATTCTAAAACTCATTTGTCGATTATGAAACTTCCTATTGAATAAGTGAAGTATACAAATATATAATATATTATACACACGCACACACCCACAGAGATATAGCAAGGATCAATGAGACTTAGCCTATAATGATCTTTGCTAAAGTTGCATAGGTCTTTCCTTCAATCTATTTGTTTTCTCCCTGTTACTTAATAACATACTAAGAGATAATTGATTAAGAATTTACGGACTTCCCGTTTCATATACCCATATTTAACATAGTATGTTGCATGTAAACAGAAACGGTTTATACTTTGAAACCAGGTTTTATTTTCCGCAACATTACTATTTATTATTGGTGTCGACGTATATTATATTTATGTTTTGAGATAACTAAAGCTTAGAGTGAATCTTATCCCCCCTCTACCAGTTTATTCAATGCTAGTGTGTAATTAATTACCCAAACATTTTTCCTCTTGCCCCATGAAAAGAAAAAGCCAATCTGTAACTGAAAAATAAATTGATAGTTCGTCTTCAGGTATGCAGGATTTCATAGGTAATTCACATTGTATAATGGCTACTTTTTTGAGTAGGAAGATCCCGGTAAGATAAACACCTCTTTGACTAAAAAATCCCAGGTATGATAGCTAACTCCTTGAACAGGAATAATCCGTCGTCACTCCCTTTCAACCTCAAACCCTTGAACGTTGATAAAACCACTGTGAAAGGAGAGTTTTCAAAGTCATTTATTGTTCATGTATATTGATCTGTATCGGGCAGAACGCTTTGGTATCTGCAATAATATTTTCTTTCGATTCGAAAATTATATGACACCTGACCAACTTCCCGTCAGCTGTCAATAAACACGATGATAGATGTAGTTAATTTAAGTTGGAGTATAAGTTAGGAAGTGTTCGTTCCAAAGTATGAGGTCCAAACATTATCTTAGTCTTCACACATCTTCGAGAAGGAATCGGAGTCGAGGTTAATGATAATATCCTCTTAAAGCTACGTGACTAGATTAAAAAAGTTATTAACAATAATTAGAAGGAAATGGGCCAAAGGAATTTAATATATCGTTGCCGTGTTGTTACGAACTTGTCTAAAGAACAAAAATGATGTATCGAGGTTTTTTTCCAGCAGGGTTAACTTTTTACTCTATAGTCAAACTGTGTAAAGACAGGTATATTCGGGTACTAGAACAATTATAATGTGCGGAAAGGTATATCTATAATTCATCCACTCTCTACAAATTAATAAAACCAGGACGAATTAAATCGTTTGTATTAATTAATGGTACGTAATGAGAAATATTGTTGAACTCTATCCCAGAACGTATCGCTACAGAATGAGGGAGTACTCTTTGTAAAGCATTCTTGTCAGTCGTTGATCGAACGAGCAATAGCTACTAATTAACAATAATGAGAGTGCTGGAATAGTTTTCGATGAAATCTAGTATGTAACGTAAAGTGATGCATCAGTCAAAGATAACTGTTTCGTCACACAAGTGTACTCCTTCGAGTCCCCATCCTGCGTTTTCGATGTGCATCTGTTCACTAGTCCGTATTGATAGATGGTTTTTGAGTTGGGTCAAATTATTTGCGTCCTTCGATTGATCACTTTCCACCTTGTTAATTTCATGGGTGGTTCTTGAAAAAAAGATCGTTCCCCGTTAGAGACGATTCTTTAAATAATTCCGTTAGCTCTCGTATTCAGCAGATGTCTTTCTTTAATATGCATAAAAGAGCGATTAGTTGGCGTGTTAAGTTCTTCTTGCTAGAGAGATATCCTAAACTCTTTCCCAGTTATATATAGCAGGCCCGCTCATTTTGGATGATAGATGACGTCACTGGTTTCTAATTTTATCCCAGCTTAAAATCAGTTTATCATTTTCAATTAATTCAGTTAATTCATTCATTTAGTATTAGACTGTTTAATATTCGCCTGTACTAACCTAATATGATAAAGGTTCATGTTACCATTTCTGTCGCATTCAACAAACATCCCATTTTACAATAATTTATCTAAAGATTATTGATTGAGATTAACCAAGCTAGAGTAAATAATCATACATTCTTATTTATTAACGGATGAATTAATTATTTGATTTTATATTCACTAATATATTCTGACTAAAATGTTTCATATACTAAGTGATATGAACTAAATCCTCTTATCTTAGACACTCCCATGTTTTAATTATAATGGTCCCTGACAAATGGTATCGCATATAAACTCCATTCAGTAGCGTTGAAACTATGTCTGTTGCGAGGGGAACTCTCGGCTAAAGTATCATAAATAAAATACATGTTGAATGTTATTGACGAGTGTTTTACTCCCCATCCCCTGCTCAGCTTTCAGTCAATAGGTTCATGGTGCATGTGACACGGAAAGTTGGAGGGAAAGTTCCCTAACGGAATCTCCTAGCATCTGTCTTTATCATAAAAAGTGTTTTTTTCCCTTTCTTTAGGAAAAAATATCCAATAAAAATGTCTATCCTACTTCTAGATGTCCTTCTAACCTATTATTCGAGGTTAACATCTCTTATAATATTTAACATTATACTGTCTAGAGTTAACAAATAGTTGTGGACCAATAATTATTGAGAGTATTAAGAGACTATATACCACTTATATGAACTAGTGGTCAAAGTTTTTGGCTACAAATCTGGAAGCTTCTCGTTCGATCTTCAGCGTTTACCAAATTTATCTGTGAAACAGTGGGTCTGGAATTGGGTTGAACTAAACCACGTGAGGTTAAATGAGTTATTTAAATAAATAAGTAGTGGCTCTGGTTTATAAAACTGAGATTAACAGTCGTAGGGCTCATTTTACTGACCACATGACACCCTCGATCCACAAATATTGGTACTATAATCTCTATCTTAGGTGGCCACTTAGTCGGTATGGCTCGCTTGCGGGCTTACACCATGGAGTATTTAATTTTTTTATTTATAGACTATAAATTAAGGTAACATCTTAAACTTTAAACTTTATCATTCAAATCATTAAGTTACTTTAATTTATGAAAAACAATTATTTTCAATAACGCATTTGATAGAGAAACTTTGAGCTAATCTTTATTAAAGGAAATACACAGAAGTAGCCTACACTCTAAGAGGGATACAAACTATGTAAAATAATATCTCTATTATTAATACTAGGCTAAAGACGTATCTATATAGATTTTTTAAATGGTGCTCTACATGTTATAGCATTAAAAATTATACTAAATATTATTATAAATTTTATATTAAAAATAAATAATTTGTAAGAATAATCAATAAAGATGAATGAATGTAAACATCTTTTTTGTATGAATCTAAAATAAATAAAACGGTACAATGGTGATTTAAGTCAAGTTTAACACTATTTTGTCTTTTAGATGTCTTAATAGGTACTTGTTATTTCAACTAACAGGTGCCCAGACTGGTCATAAGATATGTTACATCAAATTTCTTATTTGTTTACATATAAATTAAATTGAAATATTTTTCTAAATTTACCTAAACAGAAAGAGCAATCACATCCCTCTCGTGGATCTAGGACCACCGAAGAAGGAACCTAGAAGAAAATCACCATAATGACGTTGATCAGTGCGGTACTACACATTATAAACACTTATATTCTCCTTTACCCCTCAATCGCTTTGTTTGAAAATTAGGCAGATGATCAAATAAGATCGACAATCATTGGTAGAAGATAGTTTATTAGGTTAGTTACTAAGTTCACCCTCCTCGTGTCACATAATCGTAAAATCTTATCATGAACGATAAGGCCTTGTGCTGCTATTTCATTGGTTTATCATCACTCATCATTGTCGCTGGTTATCAAACGGATACAGACCATTTTAATCGCTCGATAAAACATATTTGCGTTTATTGATGACAAAAAACTTCTGGTAGTGTTAATATATACAAGATAAGGTTAATAGAGCTTTGGTTGCAATGGTTGATTGCTATCTACCGTCCCTCTCACTAAATATTATGGTATACAATATTCTCGATTTGAGTGTTATAGAAACGTTCGAATCGCCCTCAATTTATTCTAATGGTTTATATCTGTATACACGTGAATAACTAAATTTATTATCCAAACCGGTTTAGAAATATTAAGATAAAAACATATCGGTTGAGCAGAAAAACATTTTTTTACTGTTAATAGAAGTTAATCGACCTTGAGTTTCCCTGTAAAGGGAAATTTAATCGATTTTGAATTGTCACGTAAATGAATATACAAATGAACAGTAAAAAAAACCCCAACATGAAGTAGTTGTAACTGGTATTGTTACTAAACGAACAGGTAGGTAGGTAATTAAAATGGCGTGTAAGCTTGAATGTTGATAATAAAGTGATACATATAACAGAATAACCATGACACCACACTCACTCTTATGATGTAAAAAAAAAACACACACAAAAAAACACCAAACTGATTGTGCTGACATGTTAGCTACAGATCACGCAAACTAGACACGGCAACCTATTGTGCCACGCATAGTTTGGGGCCTTTTTTTTATTGGAATTTTAGTTAAAGCTTTAATAGCACGTGTATTTAAAGGGTTAGTAGGCTTAACTTTATGACGTCGAACAGAAAACTAGCCATGTTGATCAAACGACCACAGTCCGTTGGCGAAGACAGTAACAACTTCTGTGGATCGAGATATCTATGTCAACAGTACAATGAACACACTGGTCATCAATCTCAGTTTTCTAGATCAAAGCCGCTACTTTTTCGTTCAAGAAGCTCCTCCTGTGTCCACACGAGGATGAGTTAACCCCGTTCCAGACGCACCATTTCACATAATAGTCTTATTTGTATTACCGTGGACCTCACATCTACGAATTTGGAAACCTAATTTCTTTTATTTATATTTTATTTGGTTATTTAACATGCACTCACTGAACTAAATTATTAGGCCTATATCAAAAAATGGTTTAGTGACTTACATCTATAACCAAAACAGCATCCCGTCTCCAGCCTCACTGTGAAAGTGTAGGCCTAAGTCCACATTTCACCGATGATAAAGTATTTCAGACAAGACATGAATCGAGCTCGAGACCCTTAGCTCAGCAGTTAAACACGTTAACTACTAATCTAAGGTCTCGGACGACATGTAAATTAAATGGCGACATGGTCTAGTCTGGTTTACCGGACAGGTGTGCTCAAGATGTTTTTTTATAAATTAAATATAACTCCCTTTCTCTTTCTCTCTCTTTCTCTCCAAACAAATAGGGGTACCTATACATTTTTTATAGATCTACACACAATATCATATTCCCGTTATTGAAATTAAATGTGAATTTTTTAGGACGAACCCACCTCGGTGGCGTAGTTGGCTAACGCGCTAGTCGTGTTGAGTTCGGCTGCTTAGGACGGGAAGATCGAGGTTCAAATCTCGGTCGGGTGAACTGGTGTGGTTTTTCCTAAATAGTTTTCCACTCTCCTTCCATGCAAATGCGGGTTCACTTCCTCTAATTCAACCTTATCAATTCCTAATCCATTAGCGTAATTAGTATTTAAAGCGTATAAACCGAACGGGTAGTAAGACACGGTGCTAAATAATAATAATAATAATAATAATAATAAATAATTTTAGGACGAGTTGAAAGACAAAGTACCATAAAGATACATGGAGAGAGGATGGAAATAGGCCATAGAGTTTACTGTAAAGGCAGTTTACTAAGAGGTCTTTAAGGCACATGCGCTTTAACATATTCTCTGCCCACCCACCATTTCACTTGAAAGTGATAAAAGCTATTAAATCTATGTTTATGTTCTCTTGCTCTGAGAGATGTGAGGCTGTTATTTTTTTTACATTTGGTGTCAGATGTTTAAAGCTGAAGGATACATAACAGTATGTGTTAATTAACATTTTTTATTTTAACATTTTTAGAAAAAAAACTCTGAAAATTTGAGTAAGGAGCGTTAGTTAAATATAAGAAAATAATACTTTAAATTAAGACAAAGAATTGATTGTATTATAAAAGATAATGTGTATTGAATGCACAAAAAATATGAATATATTTATAAGAATACAAAAGGAAAATAAATTGAAATTGAAAAATGACTAAACATATTTAAAAAAGTATTGACGTAGGTTATTTAAATGTTTTTTTATAAAAACATGAATGCAAAGTCAAAATAGGAAATGATAAACATTAAATAATTTTAATGGATATTAAAAACTTGAATAAGATATCATTTAGGAAATAAATTTAATTTTATTAGATCTGATGTGAAACAATAAAATTGGCAGTTACATATCAATGAAAAATACTACATTAAACTATTTCATGGGAAATTAAGATTATATTATAAATTATTATTAATCAGTTATTGATATAAGTGAATATTAATTACTTGATTTTTTTTAAATAAGCCAAAAATAGGTCATAAATGCAGTTAGGGAAAAAAAGGAGTTTGCTCTAAAAAGCACATTTCTGACCGTAAAGACAACAGAATTAAATACAAATGTGTAGAACATAAAAAAAACTGAACATAAACCTGAACCCATCAACCAATGTAGGAAACATAAAATTCTCACAAAGGTAGTAAATTAAACACAGCAGAAAACCTCTTTATCCGAGCAGCTTAATTAAACAATAAAAATATCATTAAATAGACCCTTCCCGTCCCCCTCTCACACATTATTATTTTCAACACACACATTGAAGAATCATCATAGACTCTACCATAAAATATGAGTGACTATCGACTTTTTATGAGGAATAAATTTAATTTTCAAAATAAAATATAGCCTATGTTACTCGCTGATAATGTGGCTTTATATTGGGGAAATAATTTTTAAAATCGGTCCAGTAGTTTTTGAGTTTATCCATTACAAACAAAAAATCAAATCTTCCCTCTTTATAATAATAGTGTAGATGAACAATTGTAATCTTGAAAAATCAAATACTTGTGAAAACTTTCAAATGTTTATCCCCGCACCCGCATCCTCTCTAACCCACTAAAATCCTTTAATTTCCTGCTCCAGCGTAGCTATGTTCTGACTGGGCCAGTGTCATGGAGAAAAACATCTTAATAATCATCTTCTATACTTTTTTATATCTATCTATTTCTTAATACATTATCTAAATCTAACTTTCTATTCATACTATATACCCGTACCTTTGTAAACCATGGCTTAGAACTCTCTCGAACTTGACAGCCCATTTTTTTTTAAAATTTTCTCACCTCTTTTGTGTATTATGACACCCATTTAATCAAATAACATGTAGTGAGTGACACAGTGCTTTCATTGTTCCTTAAAAAAGAAGACAAGTTTACATGTTAAATTAGTTTATTTATGGGTTACTTTTTGACATAATTTCATAACCTAAATTCTTTAACTACATTTATTACTATATTATATTTTTCCCAGTTCTTTGTCGTTACTTTATACAACATTATAAAATCATTCTATATTTCTGTAAGTCATTCCTGAGAATGATATAGTAAAATAACGAAAAATATCAAGGAAGAAAATCTACTGATTGGTCATAAAGCCACATAAATAACAAGTAGCAAGAGAATATTATTTTTTAAGGTAAGTCTGTGAACAGAATAACATTTAACACTTACATATTATTTTTCTCGTTGCATGTATGACTATTTTAGTTTTGACTTATTTAAAAACTCAAGTAATTAAAGTTCACTTATATCTATACTTGATTCCTAATTATTTATCAGATATTATTGTCTGACTTTTTTTTAATAAATATTTTAATATGTTGTAATTCTATTGATCTATAGCTGACAATTATTTTTCACATGAGACAGTCTATTGTGTTCCAATAAAATACATTTATTTCCCAATATACACTGTATACAAGTATATAACATTCATTCAAGATAATTCAATGTTTATTACTTCCTATTTTGACTTTTAATTATTGTTTTTATAAAAAATCATTTAAATCAACTATGTCAATGTTTTAATTCCAAAAAATAAGCTTAATCCCTTTTATTAGTTTGAAGTATTATACTTCATCCTATTTATTGTTCTGATTTGAAGTGTTTAAAAAGGGCATTTTATCTATCTAGAACCACTAGAGGAATTTACATCTGAAAAGGCTCCAAATTAATGCTAATCACAGCGATTCTTCTCTATAGATCCATTAGCGAGACTAAGCACCTGAAAAGGTTGTATATTAATGTTGATCACAGTGATTAATTTCTACACACCCAGTATAAGAACCTATCAGCTGGAAAAGGTTTTATATTAATGTTGAGCCCAGTGATTCTTCTTTATAAACCCAGTAATGGGAGTATAACCTGAAAATGCTCTAGGGCCTATACATCTTATGTTTATCAGAGTGATTATTCTTCATGGACCCAGTAGAGGGACCTAGCACCTGAAAAAGCTATAGATTAATGTTGTTCACAATGATTCTTCTCCATAGACCCAGTAGAGGGACCTAGCACCTGAAAAAGCCATAGATTAATGTTGTTCCGAATTATTATTCTCCATAGACCCAGTAGAGGGAACTAGCACCTGAAAAAGCCATAGATTAATGTTGTTCCCAATTATTATTCTCCATAGACCCAGTAGAGGGAACTAGCACCTGAAAAAGCCATAGATTAATGTTGTTCCCAATTATTATTTTCCATAGAACCAGTATAGGGGCCTAGCACCTGAAAAAAAGATCTATATTAATTTTGAACCCAGTAATTCTGTTCTACACACCCAGTATAAGGACCTAGCTCATGAAAAGGCTCTATTTAATTGTTGATCCCAGTGATTATTCTCTACACACTCAGTATAAGGACCTAACTCAAGAAAAGGCTATAATTTATTGTTGATCCCAGTGATTATTTTCTACACACCCAGTATAAGGACCTAGCTCATGAAAAGGCTCTATTTAATTGTTGATCCCAGTGATTATTCTCTACACACTCAGTATAAGGACCTAACTCAAGAAAAGGCTATAATTTATTGTTGATCCCAGTGATTATTTTCTACACACCCAGTATAAGGACCTAGCTCATGAAAAGGCTCTATTTAATTGTTGATCCCAGTGATTATTCTCTACACACTCAGTATAAGGACCTAACTCAAGAAAAGGCTATAATTTATTGTTGATCCCAGTGATTATTTTCTACACACCCAGTATAAGGACCTAGCTCATGAAAAGGCTCTATTTAATTGTTGATCCCAGTGATTATTCTCTACACACTCAGTATAAGGACCTAACTCAAGAAAAGGCTATAATTTATTGTTGATCCCAGTGATTATTTTCTACACACCCAGTATAAGGACCTAGCTCATGAAAAGGCTCTATTTAATTGTTGATCCCAGTGATTATTCTCTACACACTCAGTATAAGGACCTAACTCAAGAAAAGGCTATAATTTATTGTTGATCCCAGTGATTATTTTCTACACACCCAGTATAAGGACCTAGCTCATGAAAAGGCTCTATTTAATTGTTGATCCCAGTGATTATTCTCTACACACTCAGTATAAGGACCTAACTCAAGAAAAGGCTATAATTTATTGTTGATCCCAGTGATTATTTTCTACACACCCAGTATAAGGACCTAGCTCATGAAAAGGCTCTATTTAATTGTTGATCCCAGTGATTATTCTCTACACACTCAGTATAAGGACCTAACTCAAGAAAAGGCTATAATTTATTGTTGATCCCAGTGATTATTTTCTACACACCCAGTATAAGGACCTAGCTCATGAAAAGGCTCTATTTAATTGTTGATCCCAGTGATTATTCTCTACACACTCAGTATAAGGACCTAGCTCAAGAAAAGGCTCTATATTAATGTTGAGCCCAGTGATTATTTTCTACACACCCAGTATAATGACCTAGCTCATGAACACACCCAGTATAAGGACCTAGCTCATGAAAAGGCTCTATTTAATTGTTGATCCCAGCGATTATTCTCTACACACTCAGTATAAGGACCTAGCTCAAGAAAAGGCTATAATTTATTGTTGATCCCAGTGATTATTCTCTACACACCCAGTATAAGGACCTAGCTCATGAACACACCCAGTATAATGACCTAGCTCATGAACACACCCAGTATAAGGACCTAGCTCATGAAAAAGCTCTATTTTATTGTTGATCCCAGTGATTATTCTCCATAGACCCATTCGACGGACCTAGCACCTGAAAAAGGCTCAATGTATATTAATGTTGAGGCCAGTGATTCTTCTCTATAGACCCTATAGAGGGATTATCTCCTGAAAATGGTCTATATTAATGTCGATCATAGTGATTCATTTTTAAAGTAAAGGGATCTCAACTGGAAAGGTTCTATATTAGAGTTGATCACAGTGAGTCCTCTCTATAGACCCAGTAGAGGAATTTCAACTGTAAAGGCTATATTTATTATTTCTTGCAATCCAGAGCTTTCCACGTAATATGACTAGCACATGTTTGATCGCTGACGTCACTCTGTTGAATATATATCTTAAATTTCTATACATAATAATGGTTAATAGTTCTTTTTTCTACTTCTGGTTTTCCCCTCCTTTGAAGAGAGGGGTTCAATCCCAACTGATATCACTGGGAATTATTTTGTCATGATGGGATCTTTCACACTCCTTTTTTTTAAAGGTGAATGACTGTGCTTTTACTTAAAAATCTAACCGCTCTATCATGTTTCCATTAGGCTTACTATTTTAAAATGTATCCTGCCGATAACGTATAATTACTGGTCTTATGGAATTGGAATGGAATAAAATCTTTCCACGTTGAGCTAATTTAAAAATTTCAAGTGATGGATTTATTAATTTAGAGCTAAATTTGAATTCATGCATTTTTGGGGAAAATATGACCTAGTTATTTAGAATATTTTTTTGACACGAGTTAAATCTAATTTCCTTATTATTATACAATTTAATTCAATTTTCAGCGTCATAAATTGTAAGTTCAATACCAATTGAATATTAATAAATACTATTGTGCTATATTTTAAAATATTTAAGCTAAGTCAATGTAAGCTTTAATTTTTAAATAGCAACTCAACTAGGATCACTAAGCTCATCATTAAAACCTTCAACCTTTGATAGTCTCACACGAATACTTGGTTATATTGCACACATAAAGATGAACGTTATGTAAAAGTAAATAACTTAATCTAATATTATTAAATAAAACAACATGCAGATCTGGAATTTAAAAAAATATACATTACATATTATTAAATAGACCATTAAAAATATTTTAACAATATAAAAAAAACATATTTATATAAATGAAATTTAAATATTTATTTTTTATTTTCATAGAAAAATAAAATTGTAAGAATGTACTCACCAATTTTACTTTATTTATAACACAAGTGCGATAGTGTCTAAATATTTCACCATAAAAATAAAACTTTATTATTTTGCATTATGTTCTCATCATTCAACAGATGATTGTAAAACTTTGTTTTAAAGAAAATAAACACGTTTATACGAACACAAAAATTTGTAATAACCTCTAGCGAAGTAAAAAAAAGTATACTATATCCCAAAACAAACTAATTTGTATTCAGTCAGAAAGGTCCTTATTACTGTATACAATTCTGTGTATCCTGATCACACCAAAGTGCTCCGCCATGACAGTTTTGTACGAGGGTGGTTTTCAGAAAGGGATGGGATGGTTGGAAACAGGGTAGAAGGGGAGGGGGAGGGAGTTTTGTGGCGCTCCATCTAAAGCTCCATCGATCCACTCCATGCACGCAACGAGACTAGACCTTCCTCCTCCCCTTTTCCCTCCTCGTTCCTTCACCCATTTTTCCTAGCCCACCCCCTTTATACCCACCCCCCCACACATCCCCTTGTTGCTATGCTACGTCACCACATTGAACCCCACCTCACCCCCTTAACACTCCACCCCTTGCCAAAACGACCAGACCTTGTTTCCAAACCCCTCAACTCGTCCCTTTTTCTCTTTTGCAAAACCATCAGCACACACACACACACACACACACACACACACTATCTCTCTCTCTCTCTCTCGCGGGCGCGATCTCAGCGTTCCGAGCCATGGATGGTGGACGTGTCAACTATGCCTGTCATCGCGATTTTGGAAAATATCTATATAGGGGTCACATTCAGTCGATCAACACTTTGACTAATAATGATGATGACAGCCGGTATTCGAGGAACGCACAGAATGCAAAAGTGTCTTCTAGAATCTAGATAAATGTGACATCTATAGTCAGTTCACCATGGAAAAGCACTTTTCTCAGTGACGTGGCGGGGAGTCCCCACAATAATAACAGTTTATTTTAAAATGTATCCATGAATAATATTTCTAGCGCCATTAGAACACTCATTTGCTGGGTATCAGCGAAAATATATTCCCAAATGGAATGTGAAGAGCAGATCCTATGTATGGTTGGTAAAATTTAGGATTGGGTTGAATAGAACATTAATTGCAATTTTTTTTCAATTTTAGGAATTTAACGTGCATTTTCTGAACCGGCTGATTATATCAGAACAAGATTTATGAACTAAATCAAATCTAGAACAGATGAAACATCCAGTCCCCGGCCATTAATTCATCACTGTATAAGGAAAAAACTTACAAATCACCGGCAATGTCAAGAATCTAACCCTGTACCGTTAGCTAAGTAGACAGTAACGCTACGAATTGCGTTAAAGAGTTGGACCAGATAAAGTTTTAACCCGCTCTGCTTACCCTGGCAACACTTCACTACACTAGTATTTAGTTTTTTTGACAGATCAATAGAAGACTGAATCTACTTTTATGGCCATGCTACCTTTTGCAATTAATGTCTCTTGATAACTATCTAAAAGATGATTAAAGTAATTTCTAACCGCTTTGGTTCCCGGCATGGTTTAAAGCGCTACTCTCACAGTACACCAGACTGCCGATGACTGTGAGATTGAGGTTCGAATTTCAGTCGGGTGTAATAAGAGTGTTTTTTCCTAATTGTTTTCCACTCTCCCTCTCCCTCCACGCAAATTTGGCTACACTTACTATAAATATAACCTCCCTAATCCCAAAAACCATTAACGTAATTATTACATAAGCGTATAAAGCAAAACGGGTAGTAAGACGCGGTGCTAAAAAATAAAGTTATTGGAGGAATAATGAAAAGTAGCATTTATATGAAATATACCTGCATTTAGACGAAAGGATGACCGGAAACCGGTTAGTAAAAAGCACCCTCAGTAAACTCTATTGGGATTCGAGCGCCGATGTCCCCACCACAGGGAAATACAGTCTTTTGCGAAATGACGTGCTAAAGAATGCAACGACCGATACAAGTTTAGTAAAATTTTGAGATGAAGTGAAATAAATTAAAATAAAACTATTATTTATTGAAACAAAACTAATACAGCCAATCAAACAACAAAAAGTATCGATTCTATTCTCTTTCTTGAAATCTATAGAGGCATAAATATAATCTGAAAATTATTTTCAAAACTGTTAAAAGGAGTGTATAAGCCTAGATCCGCAAATAACTTAATAAAGGTCAAATTTCAGCTCCGTTTAGTCTAGCTTGCTTGTGACAAGAGGTCAGGCTCCTAAGTATAACTTAAATAAACTATCATCATTAAGTTTTTTACCACCACGTCTTATTACTTGTTCGAGATATACGCCTATGTACCAATCTCTCTAAAGTATTATGGATGAGGATGGTTGAATTTAGACAAAGTGTACCCACATTTGCGTAGAGTGAAACNGGGGGGGGGGGGGGCCTGTGTACATCTGACGAGTCTATTGTGGGTATGATACATTAGTCCATGCCATCACAAAAGCGGGTCAGCTTTCATTTTGAACACTAAATATTTACATTCAGTATATTGTGATATTTAATATTGTTTTGTAAAATACGGGTGACCTGGTGGTCTAAGGGTAAAGTGTCGGACTTCTGTGCTGGGGTTCGGGGTTCAATCCTCGGTCCCAGGACAGATTTATCTGATTACCAAACCCTTCCTTCACCTCTGATAAGACGTGTATTAATCACAACTTGTGAATGTGGGGAATGCCAGGCCTCCACCGTGGTTCGGATTACACGTTAAACTGTAGGTCCTCCATTTCATCTCACAATCACCCTACCATTACACATTAGCGTAAGTGCGTATAACCCTAACGGGTAGTAAGACGTGGTGATGATAATAATAATAATAATAATAATGTAAAATACGCGTATAGGAAAATGAGCTAATCATAAATGGCATGTGTTGCTTAAATAGTAGACCCTAAAAATCTGTTTTAGCTATTTAAGAATACTATTTAAATTAATAAACTATTTATATTTATCGTTATTAAAAATAAATTATCTGCCCAATTTTATAAAATTAGTTTTTAAAATAAAGTACCCTCTCTATTTATTCAAACAACATATTTTTCTTCATTAATATGAAATTCGCTTGGAGAGCATATGGGAAAAAACCTTTTTGGTAAATATTAACACAAGCTAAGTGTTATAAATTATCAACTTATAATAATATATCATTTAAATAACACTTTTAACCTAAGAATATTATTTCCTACACCCGCACTAGTGGGCATGTGCACAAGATGTAAATCTCATACGGTCTGGTTTGCAGGTGATGGGAAGGTTGGAGTTCGAATCATGGTAGGGTGTACTCCACGAGTATTATTCCTAAATGGTTTCCCATTCTTTCTTGGCGTAAGCGTAAATTTTCTATGAATTTAGTGCCCTCACCCCTATTCATTCCAATCATATAATTAAAGTGAGGGTGTAGGAAACTCGATTTAAGGGCATTGTTTTCACAGTTTTTAATCTCAAAATATTCTGTTGCTAAAATAAATAAGATATCGCTCCATTAGAAACCTAGAGTTTAATTTTATTCACATGGTGATATCAACCGTTCCTGAATATCTGTCAAGAGCACAGCAGTATTAATATAATAAACTTTTTAAGTGAAAATAAAAATTTGTCATTAAATTCCAGGACACTCTTCACCGATAGGGGGAGAGTTACGTAAGAGTGCGCAATGTCATTTTCTCACAGTTGGCAACACGGAAATATTTTTGCTTGGTCTCAAATTGTTCCTTACCGTAACGCGAATGAGTAGTGTACAACGTCTGGTTATGCAACGATATTTGTACATTTGAAAGGTAAGATATCATTTACTGCCTATTTTCATGTAATATTTTAAGCGTATAACGTATGCTCTGACATCAAAGTGAATAAAGGTGAATTCATTTTTTATTTTTTATGTAAAAGCCAAGGTTTCAACCATTTTGTAGATATACAATAAGTTCTGTTTTCCGGCATGTGCTCTGATCTAACGGTTATTTTAGAAATCTTGTACATAACCCCTAAGAGTGCGCAAAACAAATGGCTAAAAGAGTGCGCGTGCGTACTCTTAGGTTCTTACTGCGCACTCTTTGGAACTAATTTTCATTTACACACAATAAGTGAATTTAATTAAGAGTATGAAGTAGAACACTATTGTTTTGTAAAGTTGAAAATTAAATTGTTTTAGAATGTCATCCACGTATAAGAGAAAATCAGAGAGTCAAAGAAACGTTGCTGCGAACTTGGGTACAAATGAATCTACATTAAGGAAACAACTTAAGGGTGTAAGTAATTTAAGTAAAATTCAATCAACACTAATGTTCTCAAACTATAGAGTAAATGTATATCCCAATCCGGATCTGCATGGATGAATGAGGCAGGTGTGCAACTTAGTGCAATGGGGTACATCTAGGGCCGGATCCAAGAAAACCCTCCCAGCAGGCATAATCTCTCATGAGTTTCACATGGTTGGTCACTCTAATATCCACACCCTGGACAGTCTGGTATGTGAACCAGGTTACCTGTAAGGTATGGTTAGTGTGCCCTAACTACCAAACCAATCTACCATTACTTTATAATTATTAATGCGTAAAAAGCAGTGCCATATCATTTATGCAGACCTCATGTTTGAAACTGTCTCTGTGGTAGTTCAACTATCTCAGTCAACTGAAGTTATTTGTATTTTCAGGGGCAATAATGATTACAAATAACTTCAGTTGACTGAGATAGTGGTAGTTCAACTATCTCAGTCAACTGAAATTATTTGTAATCATTATTGCAGGGAACAGTACAAGTGTCACTGGTACGATTAAAGCCAGTTTGTACACCAGCTCAAGAGCAAGAATTGGCAAACCATGTAAGAGATCTGGGCAAAAGATTCTATGGAATAGGGAGGACGCAACTTATGAGTTTGGCTTTCGAATATGCTACCTTAAACCATATTCCACAAAGATTCAACAATATTACAAAGGTAGCAGTTCGGCATTGGCTACAAGATTTCTGCAAAAGAAACAATCTGTCTCTCCGATCAACAGAAAAGTATAGCCTTGGTAGGGCTATTGGATTTAACAAAGCAAAATTTCAGCGTTTGTTTGATAATTTAAAAGTCGTGTCTGAGGAAAAGAATTTTCGTGCTCATCGCATATTTAATATGGACGAGAGTGAAATATTTTGTGTTCCAAACAAAGTTCCTAAAGTAATTTCTCCCAAAGGCAAACGTTCAGTTTGTAAAGTATCTTCTGCAGAGAGAGGTTAGACGGTAACTGTATTATAGTTATTATTATTATTATTATTATTATTATTATTATTAGCACTGCGTCTTACTACCCGTACGGGTTATACGCACTTACACTAATGTGTAATGGTAGGGTGATTGTGAGATGAAATGGAGGACCTACAGTTTAACGTGGAATCCGAACCACGGTGGAGGCCTGGCATTCTCCACATTTACAAGTTCGGTAACTGTAGTTTGTTGTATGAATTATGTTGGCCTGTATGTAACTCCTGCGATTATTTTCACCAGAAAACGAATGAAGCAAGAATTGTTCAAGGATGTTCCTGAAGGTTCTTTGCCCATGATATCCAATCGTGGATTTATAAATTAACAATTCTTCCTCGACTGGTTTCAGCATTTCAAAAACTATGTCAAACCAACTGTAGATAACTCAGTCCTCGTACTAGACAATCATTTGTCCAATTGCTCTCTTGAAGCTGTAATCTTTTGCCGTGACCACAACATTGCCCCGCTCTCACTACCTCCCCATGCTACTCATAAATTACAGCCTCTTTACAGAGGATTCTTTGGTCCACTGAAATCAATGTTTGCTAATGAAGCCAACAAATTGATGCACAATCACCCCGGGCATGCAATTTCCCAGCACGATATTTACCTACTTTTCCGTAGTGCATATGCACCATGGAGAGAGCAAAACATTCATTCCGTGCTACAGGCATCCATCCCTATATACCTGATGTGTTCTGTGACAAAGATTTTCTTTCATATGACGTCACTGATCAACCCCACGAATTCAGTGTTGAGGAACTAACGCCTTCAACAAGTGGAATCATTCATAATGGTAGAATGAGTTTTCCTGTGTCCAATGAGACTAATACATTTAGTGAGGGCTAAACTGCTTCCACCAGTGGAATCAGCCCTGGTGGTGAAATGAATGTTTACATGTCCACCAGTAACAATAATCAGTGTATAACCAATTATTCAGCACCTGCTATAGAAATCATTCCTGGGGATGAAGTGGATGATCGTGTGTCGTGTGAAACATCCTCTAAAAGCACTGATAAGAATTCTATAATTTACTGTGGTGAACACATTGAAGTTACAGGAATTCCTCCAGCCAAAATTATCCCTCTCCCTAAAGCAGAAACGACTGATAAGAGGAAAAGAAAAGAAAGAAGATCGGAGATAATGACAAGTTTTCCCTTTAAAAATTCCCTCCAACATGCAGATGACATGAAAAAGCCGCAATGTTTAAAAAAATATATATAAAAGTAAAAGCTTCGTGTTAAGGACAGAATATTGTGACTAAAAGGATAATGGAAATTGATATTTTCTGCCCAGGGTCTGCCGAGAGCCATTTTCAGAAGACTGGATACAGTGTATTAAGTGTGAACAGTGGTGGCATGAGCAGTGTTCATTATTTGAAGGGGCTATCATATTTAAATGTGATTTCTGCTAAGTGCGCACTCTTAGGAGTAGGGGCACTAAAGAGTGCGCATTTACACAAATGTGGTTTTATGTATTTTCTGCCAACAATAATATTTTCATATGATTGGGGTTCAGGATATGTAGGTATTAGCTATCAATAAAATACATGGTGAAGGAACTATTTTTATTTTATTTTAAGGTGTAGGTTAAATTGTGGCTTATTGCTTAGGTACGCAATCTTACGTACCTCTCCCTATTCAAGATTTTTTGATATCACCATGTAAATAAAATTAAACTCTTATATTTCTACTGGAGCGCAAAAAAAAAAAAGAATTTTGCCAAGAAAAGATAGCCCAGGCATGTTTGGCACAAAAACAAATATTTAAAAATATGAAACAAACTTTATCGAACTAGCCTGAGACCACTTTTAATTTAGAAGGTACAAACATAAATAAATAAATATTAAACTTTGTATTCTGATTTTAAAAATTATTAGGTTTGAAAAAATATCGATTAAGCTGATAGTATTGATATAAAATGTCGTCTAGAACCAAAAATTCTGTGTATTTTTCTTTATAGAAAATTTAAACTTAGCTACTAATTATTTAATATCTTTAATCGATCTAAAAAGTATACATTTCACAATAAAATATTTGTGTGTATGCCATGTTATGGTTGACTAGTTAAAAATATTGCTCCTAGATAAAGTAATTCCTTGACCCACCAAAACATAACTTATTTTATTTCTTCATGCTAATTTTTAAAGGCTATGATGTTTCTCCGTTAGACAATAAGTGCTAAGTTTAGTGTACTGATGTGGATATTAGATTAAATTTTTACATTAAAAACATAAAATTAACCCCTTAGAGCGGCTAGCATTACTTATGTATTAGTTGATTCTTGACTTTGAGGTAGGGCATAGTGATTGTTCATACTTTTTCCAAGTTAATACTAACTGTGTTTTTAATTAAAAAGGTCCCTCCTCATATTGCATTCTAGGATTAGGGTGTTTAATATTCTAATAATAAACTTCGCCTATACTCTGGAGCTAAAGACTACTTAAAAAAGACTAACATTTTAGTATAATATTGATGAGGCTATAAACTTGAATCGACATGATATTGAACTAAATTATAGTTATATTTTACAATACTCTTAATCACAGAAGAACTTGTTACAGTCATAATATGTTTAAGCATGTTTTAGTACTTGTAACTTTTTAATAGCTAGTTGTACCCAATAAAGAGACTTATAAAAAGTAGTTGTATTCTCTACGCAACATTTATTTCTGTTTCAGTAAAAAACATATCAAATTAATTTAGTACTGTCGTGAAGTTATTACAATGACAAGTTTAAGTTTTATGTTTATAGTCTAAAAAACCTAGTAAATATTTTATTATAGTGTGTCAGAAAATGACATGTAAATTTGGTGTCGTTACATATTTACTAACATATAAATTATGCACAGAACATTATTTTGTAGGTATACTCAGATTTCTTTAATTTAGATAATAATTTAAATGACCAAACAACCTTCACAAAATATTAAAATATATTTGAAATAATTATGCGATTAGTTAAACGGCGTCCTTTTCCCTTCGTTTGGAAATTGATCGATAAAACATTAAGATGAAGCGATTATTTAAATACATTCACCTTTAAATGTTTAGTATCTAAATACATGGTCGCAAATGAATATTACATCAAACAAATTTGTTTGTTAATTTATGATCGCTTCAATCGTAGGCCGCCATTGCAACTAGCACAGAGACACCTATTGATGGTTTTGGAAACTACAAAGACAACCATATTTGTTGACAACCCGTTACCGATGTCCCAGTCGGCATTCACTCCATTCAATGATATTATAATGATGGTTATTAAAGAGGATTTGGTTTGTACTTTAAAATACACATTTAAACTCTTATATTATTTTAAGAGTTTATAGAATAAATATATTTTAATTTGTCATAGTCCATCCACTTAAATACTAAAAACTTTTTTCTTATATATATTTTAATAAGGTTATGAGATAGGTATTACTTTAATACTTACTTTCTTTTTAAAATCACTATTTATTCACTTATGGCTGCGGAGTATTAATATAATTTGTTTATATTCACAACGAGATAAAGTGATTTTTATTATAGTTTTAGACAAACCAATTAATCACACTATATTATTAACGTTAACACAAACTAATCCACCGCAATGTCACTTTTTTTTTTTTCCAATGGGCAAATTTATCTGACCGTTTTACCGTAACTGTTTTCGTAACCGCCTCGCTTTCAAATTCGTTCCTGCAGAACGCACCAAGAGCGGATGTTCTGGGTGGGGGAGGGAGGGGAGTTCTAGGGTGGGCTAGGAAGGTGAGGGGGGGTAGTATGGGGGAAGTGCAAGAGAAGAGAGGGAGAAGCGAAAGCCTCGGCCCCAAAACTAAAGGACCTTCAAAAGGAAAAAAAAAAACACGAAAGAAGCGACGATGCTTTAGTGTTTAGTTTGTTCCTGCTGGTTCATGGTCAAATTCCGTTGACTTTAACCGGTGGCATAGGTGGAGGGACTAACTGATCTGGTATGGCTCTACATAGTTATGGAACAAGGCTTTCTCTCTTCATTATAACTCACTTTAAATAGTAACCATCTTTGTTTAGTGTTGGTTGTGGTATGAGCTTGGAAAAAAAGGTTCAAATCTTCAACTGATAAAACTAGATTTTTTTTAAAACAATTTCAACAAAAAATGCGAGGGTTTAATGTTATTTAAAATATGTTTAATCTCCTCTTAAATGTTTTTAGTCCTCTTAACAAATGAATGATGGTGCATTCGCTAAAAATAACACTATTAATCTCGTGTTCTTGGAATAGTTTGTGTTAAACTATTAATGGCAGCATAGACGAGTAGAAATTTAGGAAACACTCAAATGGTTGTTTTTTTAATTCGAGTTATTTAACGTGCACTCTTTGAATCAACTAATTATATCACCATATATGACTTGTACACCAACTTAAATCTAGAACATACACAAAAACCAGTCCCATACTCATTAATGTATCACTGTGAAAGGGGGTAAGACCCTAAAGTGTCACACAGTAATTAAGTAAAATAACTATCCAACAATACGGGAAAATAAGTTTAAAATAAATTATGCGTTTAGATCATTTATTACCAGTCATACCAGCCAATGTATTATCTTTGGATTTTATTATTAACCGATTCATTAGGAATAAATTTACAAAACACTTCTTGATTTGGGATGACATTTATTATGTTAAAACTAAACCGTTGTTACAGCTTAGTATTTTCACCAACCTACCAATGATGTTAGTGATCAATTAGGATAGGGGTGACCTGGCGGTCTAGGGGTAAGGTGTCTGACTTCTATGCTGGTGGCCGGGTTTCAATCCTCGGTCCCGGCAAAGATTTATCTGATTACCAAACCCTTCCTTCACCTCTGACAAGACATCTTGTGAATGTGAGGAATGCCAGGCCTCCACCGTGGTTCGGATTCCACGTTAAACTGTAGGTCCTCCATTTCATCTCACAATCACCCTACCATTACACATTAGCGTAAGTGCGTATAACCCGAACGGGTAGTAAGACGCGGTGCTAATAATAATAATAATTAGGATAGGTATACATACAAACAAGCCAAATTTGAAATTCTCAATTTATTTTATTTAGATTTTGTTTTGAATTAAAAAGGGGGAATATCATCTGAAAATTAGTTCCAAATAATATATGTAAAAATCTAAAAAATAATTCAGGATAATATTTTTAAAATAGCGTTATTGCGAACAAATTTAATAAAATAATAGATTTACCTTTTAGCTAACAAATTAGTTGTTTCACTAAACACACAAAAAGTCAGTGTAGTGAGTAAAGATATAAAAGTCGAATCACGTTTAAAACTAATTGACAACTGAAACTATTAGTGCAAGTAAATGCAATAATTAATTTTTTCTATGTCAACATTACCAACAAATTCTTGGTAAGCGTTAATTACACATATGATTTAAACGTGTTTGATTCATGGTTGTTCAGGAGTATGTTTTTACTCTGAGGAGCAATTTAAATTAGCTTACAGATGTGTCAGATGTATCATCAATAATAATCTAAGGAGGTTGCAATAATTAGGAAATTTTCTTGGTTTCAGTCTGCAGATCTTTGAATTTATTTATAAAGTCTTCAAAATTGATTGGAGTTTGGATGAATGGTTTGATAATTTAATTTTCTCTTATAACTTTTTCCTCATCCATTTCAAATTAAGAGATAATATTTAAGATGTATTCATCCCATCATGCTGAAGCTATCTTGAAATTCATTTCCAAATGAAGATATTTTTCAAATACAGGCCGTTCAAACCTATATTATAATTCATTCATAATATGGTCTAGAAACTCATAATACATTTTTCTGAAGTATGCTTTGGTTGACTCAAAATCATGACTAGAACCAGGACTTTGATTTTGCTTATTACCTTTTTGGAGGTTCTTTCTTTCCTATACTGTTATTATTATTATTAGCACCGCGTCTTACTACCCGTTCGGGTTATACGCACTTACACTAATGTGTAATGGTAGGGTGATTGTGAGATGAAATGAAGGACCTACAGTTTAACGTGGAATCCGAACCACGGTGGAGGCCTGGCATTCCTCACATTCACAATATGTCTTGTCAGAGGTGAAGGAAGGGTTTGGTAATCAGATAAATCTTGCCGGGACCGAGGATTGAACCTCGGCCGCCTGCACAGAAGTCTGACACCTTACCCTTAGACCGCCAGGTCACCACTCCTATACTGTTAGTTCTGAATGATGTATTAATTCAATTTTTTCTCAATCTCGTCCTAAATATTATCAAACGCAATAAGTTACTTTTTATACATTATCGTATCGAAATCACAGCTTTTTTTTCACCAACTATGGTCTGAGATTTACTTTGTAGAATAGTAGTGAGATTCTCAGTCGATGAAAACACCATATGACAGATCTATTCCAAAAAACACGTTCCCCTTTGAAATCTGATCTCAAAGTCCGTTTGCCTTAGAATTAACATCAATACAATCGAGCATCTAGAAAATCTGGTACTTCTGGATAGACCACTTGGGAGAATTTTTAAAAACTACTATATATTTTACCCACTGCGAACAGTCCTGGATCAAATTAATTAATTTTGACAAGTCTGGTAAAGAATCAAATAGCCCAAGCTATTATTTATGCTTTTAGTGAGGATTACTTCATCTAGATATCATATAATGAAAGTTGAAAAATGACACCTGGACAAGGATTCAAATCCGGGACCTTTGGCTTAGTATGCCAATGCTATAACCACAGAGCTATCCAGGAATCGTCCCTTGCCCAGGGTAATTCTTCACTTCTGGATATTTCAGTGGTAAGAGCATTGTCGTATTAAGCCAAAAGTCCCAGGTTCGATTCCCGTGTCCAGATGTCATTTTTCGGAGTCTAATAAAGCTAAATTAGGAGCATGAGCTGCGAAATCAATATATTATGTTTATGGCTGCTCTGCTAACATTTCTGTTTTCACGCTATTTTGCACCAATCACATTGAGGCCACCATCATAGCACCATCCTCGTAGTTGGTCCAAGATCAAACCGAGGCGGGGCAGTGCATCTTTGATTAAATAAAACAATGCTTCTCTAGTCATTGGTGATGTTTCATATAATCAAATGAATATCCCATTAACGTTGACTGTGTCATGATCTACAGTTCGAATATTTAATTATAGTTGCTCCTTGCCACTAATGTCACTTGTTACATCCACTATTAGAGCCAAGAGGACTAGTCTATTTAATCTTGTTTAATGTTTCTGGTCAATGGTCGTGGGAATATTAAGTTAATTGCTAAACAATTTGTCCAAGACACTTGTCCCCCCTGTAAGAAAGCAGTGGTAGGGAAAGGGTGGAATCGACCCATAACCGTCAACACCAGCTACCCCCTTGTTCCAGAGCCTATGTAAACTATCATAATTAGAGTAACCGATAGCTGATAGGTTTTATGCCAGTTTAGCACACATTTTCTTGTATTTCCAAATCAAATAAGTTTGTTAAAAAACATGTGATTAAATAATTAAGATTTTCTGATTCTACTATAGTTATTATTATTATTATTAGCTCCGCATCTTACTACCCGTTCGGGTTATACGCACTTACGCTAATGTGCAATGGTAGGGTGATTGTGAGATGAAATGGAGGGCCTACAGTTTAACGTGGAATCCGAACCACGGTGGAGGCCTGGAATTCCTCACATTCACAAGTTGTGCTTAATACACACCTTGTCAGAGGTGAAGGAAGGGTTTGGCAATCGGATAAATCTTTGCCGGGACCGAGGATTGAACCCCGGTCACCAGCATGGAAGTCTGAAACCTTACCCCTAGACCACCAGGTCACCGATCCTACTATAGGTAAATAGTCAAAAACTCAAGGGTTTCCCGCTGTTAACAGATTCTAGTGATTGTTTGAGAGCTCCATCCGGGTTTGAAAAGAAGGAAGAATTTTAACTAAGAGGGAAACAAATCTGCACTTAGTTGTTGTGACCAAAGTGGGGATGAATGTGAACAAATATTTGTTAAATCTTTATAGTGGAAATCTGCTGCAGGTGAATTTGATTTGGGATATATATATATATATTTGTTAAATCTGGATGGTCGTCACTTGTTTGTCATTTTGATGTCGCGTCTTTTAGGGGAAAGTGACCACCAATTTTTTTTCTCTCTCTAAAACTTATATCCTTGGACTTTCCCCGAGAAATATAACCAAGCGTGGCATCTACTCACAGGATCAATACTTGCTCTGACCTAGCTGTCAAAAGCGTCTGCGTAATGGCTTTCCACAGTCTAAGAACTTGAGAATGAGACGATGTCTGAGTAAATTACGTGGATCTTGGAGAGATCCCCCCCTCCCCCTCCAACGTAACATTACCAGTTTGGGCTGTACGTATATATATATATATATATATTTAGTACCACGTCTTACTACCCGTTTGGGCTATACGCATATCTACTAATTATGCTAAGACAGTAGGAATGCGCTTCGGTGGCCACGTGGTCTAAGGCTTCACTCTAGTGTTTAACTAGATTGACGATGATAGGGAGATCGGGGTTCAAATCTCAGTCTGTTGTACTGTGGGTTGTTTTTCCAAATTAGTTTTCCACTCTCCCTACACTAAAATGTGTGTACACTTCCTCTAAACTAAATTTAATCTTCCTTATCCCTAATTTATTAGCATAATTAGTACACATGCGTACCGCCTGAACAGGTGGTAAGACGTGGTGCTAATATATATATATATATATATATATATTAGGTATGAGGAGATTTTAATTTATAGGAGATTACTTAACCCTTCCTTCACCTCTGACAAGACATCTTGTGAATGTGGGGAATGCCAGACCTCCACCGTGGTTTGGATTCCACGTTAAACTGTAGGTCCTTCATTTCATCTCACAATCACCCTACCATTACACATTAGCGTAAGTGCGTATAACCCGAACGGGTAGTAAGACGCGGTGCTAATAATAATAATAATTTATAGGAAATGGACCCGCATGTACTTGGAAGGAGTGAAAAAGTTTATAAAAAAATACCATTCAGTATACTTGACCAGAATTTGAACCCTGAACTCCCCGTGACCGTTAATTCAATCCATAATGACTGACGTATTAGATCTTGCGACCACCAATAAGGGTCGGAGAAACTTTTTTTTCATCATAAAATGGCTCACAGGATAGGCGTACATGTTTGCCCAAATTGAAATGTTTCATTTAGATGAAGTGATAAGTTCGTAGCTTACATGTGACGTCAAGGTAGGATACTTACGTTTTATTCAGCGACTCATAGTATTGATACAAAATACACAGTTTTAAAAATGGCCAGTGCATTGTCTCAAAATTAGTTTTTGTTCTGAATCCATTTTTAAACGTATTTATTTTATCTTATACAAATGAAGTTATTTGTGTTATTCATGAAACTAAAATGTAGAATCTCCCTTTTCTGATGTAGAAAAAAGCTTCGTGGAAGCATATGCCTATGTAAATATATCTAGATTAGGAAACAAGATTAAAATCATTTTAAATAGCAATGCTATCCAGGTGCAAATAGAGAGTGAGTGTGTATACTTGTCAGTGGAATAGGGGAAGGGTTGTCAGCAGGTAAACTAGAGGCCTCACAGTATGAGCTACTCATATCCCCCCTTTCTTTTTATATCTAACATTGGTGTTTAATGTTGAGTGTTTAGGTGCGTCAAGTTAAGATGCAACTCACTTTGCAAAATCCTTTCGAATTCACAAAGTAGGCAGTGTTGTTAAGTCATGGGTAGTCAGAGCTGGCACTACATCCAATATAATTGGTGAGTGAACTGCAGGTATTATTGAGACAAGCTCTCTCTCTCTCTCTCAGTTAACTGTTGCCAAATCTCCTCACTATCAATTATGTCGGAAGGTGGTGTGCCGGAGTAAGAAATAGCTACTGGCAACTTCGTCTAACAAGCGTTGAAAAACTTGTATAATATTTGAAAGAAAATTGCCCACACACAAAAGAGAGTGAAAACTTTTTCCCAGTAGTAACTATGAAGTTCCCTAAGCGATGATATCCATTGTAACGAACAATTTATAAAAAACAACAGGCCGAACCCACACACAAAAGAAAATAATTTTAAGCGGCAGCAGCTGCTGCTATTGGAGTCACAAGGTCACTCCGCTCTCAATCAGCTTCCTGCCAATTATTAATAGTCTTAGAAGTTAGTATAGCTTGTAGCTAGCAAAACTAGAAAAATATTAGTATACCTACTCTCAAAATAAAGCAATCACTCATAACTTATAATGATGGCTTTGGAAACGATAAGGAAGCGTTGAGTATTGTTTTTTCTCACGAATCTCTAAAGAATCGAGAATAATATCCACATTTTAGTGAAATTAAGAGCGATGCTAGTGATTCGAAGAGTGCTATAATTTGTACAACCCACTTCGGTAGTCAAATGGCTTAAGCCAGACATGCCCATTCTTTCCCCTACTGAGGGTCTCATAGGTTATTGGGGAATTGGCCGGGTGCCATGCATGAAATGTAAAATAGATCTACGTGCCTCTATACATAACTACATAAAGTCTATTCACGGTAGGAATTGTTTTCTGAAAGGCCTTTTTCCTTACCAGAAATATATTATATAGTAGGATATTGTTAGGAAAAAGGACCTTTCAGAGAGTAATTCCTACCGTGAATGGAGTATACATAACCACGCCGTTCCCTTATGAGGTTGAGGTAGGCAAGAAACCGTGTTTTTAGCTAAAAAAAAAACACATACTTCTTTCGCTTCAACAAAATCGATACACCGAGTCATACATGCAATTTTATTTCTAAAACACTTTACGTTTCTTTTTCACACATTCGAGTACACCATTTAGTCATATCTTAAGGCCAGTTCCCACGGTTCGTGGGATTCGGCTCGTAGATTACATTATCGCAGGTCGTGGGACCGTTAGATGCGCGAAGGCTTGGTACGGCTCGGGCGTTCCCGTGAATTGTCGGTAAATGCTTGAAATATCAAAGGTCTGTGGTTCGTCGGATGATGAGCCAGTAGTAGCTTGGGCACCGTGCTCCATCCACAGACACGAGTAGAGCAAACCACGCATCGTGTGAATGGTTAGGCTCGTCAATCAACGAACATATGCTCGCAAATCTATAAACCACGAGCCGTTCGCGAATTGAGATAAAACAGGTCGTGTGAATAATGCTTTACATGGCCTACCCTTTGCTTTTAATCCACACACTCTACCTTCATATATTTGCCTCATCACTCGACCCACTCTCATTCCCTCCCAATTATAATACCTAATGCCCAAAGAGTCGACCTCTGTGGTATTTGATTATAGTTCTCGCATCAGGACCCGATGTTCGTGGGCTCAAACACAGCCGGTATCAACGGAGATTTATTGAGCGATAAAAGATCTGTGGCACAGCTTCCATCGGAGAGTAAGTGAAGCTGTGGGTCCTATGCCGATTGTGGCATGTAAGAAAACACTGTGGACGTGTGAAAATACCTTTCTTTGCAAAATTGGTAGGCCCTTTCACGCACGCTCATAGTCAAACGGTGTGGAAGGCAAAGGAGAACCACCACATTTCCTAAACTTCTCTATTAGATTGTATTTTTATCAGATGATGCAGGTATCAAAATTCTTAGCGGGTGCCCAACTATGGATGGATATAAATCACATCAAACCAACCTTCAGGTTGTTGACACAAAGTAGAAGAAAATTTTTCCAAATATAGTACATACACATGTACACATAAGAATACCCACATCCATTCATACATGCAAAACACTAATAAGTTGATATTTATTTGATGTATTGAACGTGCACTTTCTGAACCGATTGATTATATCAGTACACGAGAATTAACTATGAGAGAGAGAAAGGCTCACAAATGTTGCTGGGTAAGGTATATTTCATTACCTTCCAGGGTTCTCTTACATGTCACAATCTACATGGGACCAACGGTCTTACTTCCCCTCCGAAGTAAGTTGTACTATGGATTTATTATCGTTCAAGAAATATCCTTCGACTCCAGCTGTGTTTGAACCCACGAATACCGGGTCCTGAGGCAAGAACTTGACCCCAAGACCACTGAGGTCAACCATTATTTAGGAAAATTCACCATAGTACTTTCGGCCAAGATTCTAACCGTGACCTTTCAAACCAAAAATCCAGATTTGATGAAACTTACTCCCATGTCTATGAGATCACCCCTAATGCTTGATAGTGTTTGGTTTTTTTAAACTAAAGAAGTTAACCAGGGGTGAATAATTATTAATCCTTATAAGGGGGGCAAACGATTATGTTTAGAAAGTGGAAGTTTTTTAAAAAAAATTGCGATTTACACTAAAGAAGCTAGTAAATAGGATGTTATAAATTAGAGTAAAATACACCCAAATTTGTCCAGAAGGTAAAGTATAAAACTATTTAGAAAAAATTACAACTTAATTGTACCTTTCCGTGATTTGAACTATGACCTCCACGTCAAAGAAAAACCGAGCAATATCAGACTGACACCTTTGTCCTTGTGTTCACAGTCAAAAGGAAAATAAACATACTAACCAAACCACTTCTTGGGGCTCGAATTTAAAGTTATTTTGATATTGATATGATATATAGTCCTAGCCACAACGCTGGGAACTTGATCTAAACGACAAGCTCATATTGTTGGTTTTTTCTGGTGACAGGGTGGCCCGGAGTTTGAATCAATGTCTGGTGTACAGGAAGTGTTTTCTTTATCTCCATTTTTTTTTCTCTCCCTCTTCTTCCACGCAAATGAAAGTACATTTCATTTAACAATTCAGCTTACTAACCTCTCTCCCATTAGCGTAAATAATGTATATGCGTGCAACCTAAGAAAATGTAGTGAGACGCGAAGAAAATAAAAACGTCTAGTCTTAGAAAACCCCTTGGTCAAAATCGATACCCAAGTGACATCTCATTTTATATGAACAGGATAACATACTCAGGGTGTGTATTATTAAATTTGAATAAAGGTTCACAGTGTAAAGAGGGTGTGTGTATGTGTGTGTTGTGTGTGTGTCAAGAGACAGAGGCTAGACGAATATCTCCCGACAATGATGTATAGTACACCATTACTCTGCAAGCCCAAATATCATTAATCTTAACTGCACGGGCCCACCGTAGCGGGCGGTTTTCGCCTTGGTCGGTGCAACTCACTGATTGCTGGGGCAGGTCAGTGTCTTTTTAACAGTCTACTGTGCGCTGTCATTAGGGCAAGGACGATGGATTGATGCCTTGGAGCAGGCATGTAAAACTTTCGGGCCGTATGTGGCCCTAAAACATGATTATGTGTAGCCCGCGGACCCATTTAAGGAAAATTCAACCCTGTTCATTGTTTTTTTTATCACCATCTCATACTATCCGTTAAGCTTATACACTTATGTACTAATTATGCTAATGGTTTTAGAGATTAGAAAGATTATATTATGGTGAAAATTAAGGGAATGTATAATTTTTAAATATATTTGATAAGAATAAATATTTTATTTAATCTCATTATATATTTTATTTAATCTATATATACTTATTGGGCTCTAACTACCAACCTCTTTTATTTTCTTGGATAGGTAGATTTTTAAAATTTAAATACATTCATCCCCAGAAACTGCTCAGTGGTAAGACAAAAAAAACCTTTGCTCAAGTCCCCTGGACTTTACCTAAAGTTTTAACATAAGTTGGACACTAACAATAATGGACTGCATATTTTCCTAGAGCAAATTATTATTCTTAACATGGACATCCAACCCACTGATACTATCTATAAATGGAATGGAATGTTAAAAATACAATGTACATTTAATAATATGAATAAATAAATTACACAATGAAATTTATGGAATGTTTGTAATTATTGTTGAAGAGAAAAAAAAATATTTCAATTAACCCTACCTAATAAGGAATACCTCCTATGTTATAATATTAATAAAAGTATTGATAGGGCAATACTTAAAAATGTAAGATTCTAATTTGAATTGTGATGACAAAATAAAAGTTATTAATTATGATAATTAAATAGTCTTTTGGATGAAATAACACCAGGTTTGAAATATTTGTATAGCACGTGAGTTCTTCAAAAATGTAATTTAAACTCCTAATAACTTGATGCTAGATGATAAACAAAATAAAAATATATTAGCGTTTTAAACAGTGAAAGTAGTGTTATATAAATAACTTAATTTATATTCATTTATCAAATTATAATATTATCTTTGAAATTAATTTAAATTTCGCACCAAAATCCGAACGAGAATAATAATCTCTTCCGCTAGGGGCAATTAGTTCTTCAAATGACAGCCAGATAAGCGTCCAAAAACTTAAAATAAATTAAGATAATATCAGTTCTGAAATAAACCACTCTTTAAAGGAGATAGCATTAAAATCAC